>QRFJ01002806.1:0-173141 GCA_006176705.1 Cocos nucifera | reverse complement strand
TTTAACAATGAGATAAGAAATAAGAGAAAAAGAGAATAGCCATGATTTACACCAAACTAATGTCCTATTCCCTCAAACGCCTCAGGAAGTTGGTTCTTCTTTATAAAAATTCAAAAAGCGACCATTGCTAATGAAATGATCAGCATAGGACGCTGTTTAAGCAGGAATCACCATTAATTTACCTCCAGCAATTAAACCGCCTTCATCACACATATTCCAAAGCCACCCATGTGAATCAAACTATTTTAAACTCCTAAAAACTCCATTCATGGAGCCATTTTAGAAGAACAAATAGGAGTACATTCTTAATAAACATGGAGGTCTAAGAATTGGAATTAAAATATATCCCAAACAAAATTATAGAGTAAATCATATCAAATAATGGGATATTAAAAAATCAAAATCAACTTTCTGAGATTGCAATCCAAAAACCATTTGGGAATTTATCAATCAATATTCGGACACAGGGATAGTGAGCTACAATTGTGTCTGGCTGAAAGACGGTAAATTGCGCCTTGTTGGCGAGGCAACCCAATATTTAGTTTTTAATCTAATTTATCTTAATTTTTTATTTTAGGATAATTTTGGAATAATTGGAGGGGGACGAGGTCAAATTTGTTAAACGGGCCATGTGCTGGACCAAAAAAAATAATAATAAAAAAAATAAAAAAAAAATAAAAAATATACTTATACTAAGTACGGTTATTCTTCCATTTCTTTATTTTACATCTTTATTTTTTTCTGTCTCCATTGAAGGACAATGTCGATTAAGTTGGGGGGAGGGAAAAATAAAATTTTTAAAATTTTTAAGGTCCTCGAAAAAGTTAGGTAGTTTAGTATTTAGATACCCTTGGATTATGCTTAAGAATCGAATAAACTAAAAGCATTTTTAAAGAAAATTGATACATTAGATCAGAGAAATCTGTGAGATATTGAGGGAAATCAAGTATTAAGAAATCAATTAAAGAGTTAAGTCCAGAACATTTAAAATTTTTTTTCTTGGAGCATTTCTAATTATTTTTACTAGCCATTCAAAGAAAAGGTCTACGTTTATATAGGTTGTGTACGGTAATATACATTTCTTATATAAAAAATTTATTTTAATAAATAGTTTCCAAGTCACTTCTCACTGAGTAACCGGTCTCTATTGCCTAAGCAGCATTGAGTCTGCGGTCACAAAGGTGGGAAGGGCAAAGAAGCTCGTTGTAAAGCTAGTCTAACTCGTAGCATATTTGATTCGCAGGCTAGTAAGCCCGAGGTTTCTGATACTGTCCCTAAAGCCAACTGGTTTGGGGAGTCATATGGTCGCCCAAGACTCGCACATGGATTCACAAATAGGAAAGCTTAAGAGTTAAAGACATTCAAATAGTGGTAACAACGTTAAAAAAAAAAAGAAAAAAAAAAAAAAAAAAGACTAAAAGAAAGAAACATTTGGTTCCCACCGATGTAGCCGGGTCCCTGTTGCCTAAGTAAGCAATATTTCGCATTCAAAAAGTGCGGCAATGGTAAAATAAAAATTCAATAAAATAGAGGATGGAAGTAGCAATACACCTGCCTATTGCGAAATTTAGACCACACATCAGAACTACACAAGGTGAATAATTCCTAGAAAAAGTTTCTGAAAAATTTATTTTCTTTACTTCCACACTTCTCTTCTATTGATAGTATTAATACCCCAATGATATATCTCATTTAAGCTCTACTGAATATCCCAATAGTCAATTATTAAAAAATTGCTAGTAAAATTCGAAACTCTTAAAGTTAAAAGGTTATTTAAAACTAAATTCTTTCTTTATTACTCACGAGCGACGAAGCCAAAAGCTTAAACGTTGGGGGTTATGATAAGCATCGATAAATTCACCAATTAGAAAAGTAATTAATTTATTAAATTAATTTATATTATACATTTTTTAAGAAGTTATCAAGTCAATTATCATTAAGATCCTTTTACAAAAATTCATATTTTATTAATAAGCACCGAATTAACTCTGAAAAAATAATTAAAATAAAAAAAATATAAAAATTAAACAAATAACAATTATATATATATTAATAGAATAGTCTCATTTTTTCTAGATCACAACGTAATCAATTTCAACAGATAAACGGAGCTAAAATGAAACACAAGATATGAATTTTTAAAAAAAAATCAATGACATAAATAAAAAAAATTAAAAAAAAAATATAAAAAAAAAAGGAAAACGGCTACAGCCGACTCCGCAAAGCGACCACGCAAGCCAAGCCGAGCCACCAAGCGAAGCCGACGCCATCAAAGCCGACTCAGTCACTTAGAAGCCATTCAGAACACCCCCGGTCTTACCGACTCCCACAGGCGATGGACGCCAGTCTCTAGCAAAAAATCCAGTGCGAATCAGAGGCCTGCCACGTGGTGGACCTAGGCCCTTAAGCGGTTACAAACATTAGTATCCGGCTCACAGGGCACATCTGCGTCCATTTCATCGGTGTATTGGACAGGCATTGACTTGGTTGCGTGTACAGTGCGGCGGTCTACGCGTCTATGCGAACCAGTAATTGCTTAGCGACTCGGACGGTTGCGGTTGATTTTTGCGGTTAAAGATCGGACGCTCAGCGTTTTTTTCGCGTTTGCCAAACTTCACTTGGATTCACCATCAAACGGCAGCGTTTATATATAATTTTTTAAAAATTCATATTTTTTATTAATTAAAAATTAATTTAAAAATTAATAAAAATTAATAAAATTAAAAAATAAATTTTTATTATCAATAGAAAATGAAAAGAGAAAAACAAAATAATTGAAAAAAAAAAAAAGAAAAAAAAAATGAAATATAAAAATAATAAATAATTTGGCGCCGTTGCCGGGGAAGGTTTTTGATTTTTAATTTTGATTTCTTTGATTTATTTTAAATAAACTAAAAATAATTTCAGCAAATGCTCCCTACCAAGTTTTTGGCGCTGTTGCCAGGAAGGTTTTTTAATTTTTGATTTGAATTTCTTTGATTTTATTAAAAAATAATTCGGCAAACGCACCAAGTTTTGTGCGCCTTTGCCGGGGAAAGGCTACGCGATTATTAAATTTTTGATCTCTTTGATTTTTCTATAAAAAAATTATAACAAAACATTTTTATTTCTTACTATTTTTTTATTATTTTGTAGGAAACAAGAAAAAAAAAGAACAAAAGAATCAGAAGTTTTGCCTCAGGTGAGATCAATCCTAACCTAGTTCTCTTTCTTTTTATTATATTTATTTTATTTTTATTTTAAATTAATTTTAAAAAAAAAATATCCATTTAAATCTAATTAAAAGCCTCATGATAAGTTAGAAACCCTAACTGTTTAGAGCATGCATCATATTAGTTTTATTTTTATTTTATTTTTTTGGTGATTACTGGAGGCAAGGTAAGCCTTTCAGAATACAATTAGTTACATGCATCTAGTTAAGATTCATAGAACCTTTGATTGAAATTTTTTATGCATATCATATAAATCAAATTAAGGGCACAACCCAATTAAACAAGATAAGGTGGGGATTTGATCACCCTTCCTTAAGCCCACAAAACAACACAACCAACATCCTGCATTGACCTAAGCCTTTAATTTAAAAATCAATTAGACATCAACCCTAGGAACTCGAGCTCATAGGATAAGAATCCTAAGAGTTGAACCGAGTTTAGGATAAATCAATTTGACTGGTTGTCTAGGAAAGTGGTTCACGGACGATTGGGCCCGAAGGAAGTGGTTTCTAATTGTTCGTTTGCTTACCTGGCCAAGCACATATTGTGTCTTAAGGCAAGCAACGGGGGGGACTCCCACCAACCTTACACTTACCTGGCTAGTTGATTGGCTAATCCATATACCTTGGAGGCTGAAGGTGACTTGGCAATTAGGAGCTGTCTAGATCTAAGATAACCCTTAGTCAGGATTGATTGATCAACTTGGATGCTAACCAACATTAGATCTAATTAAAACCGAATTCTTCTCTTTCTTCTTTAGTTCTAGGACTCTTTATGGACCTCTTTCTTTAGAACTCTTTTTTCTTTCTTCTCCTTTCTTCTAAAAATAAAATAAAAATAAAAATTAAAACTTAACTAAAAATTATAATTAAATTTAAAAAATTAAAAATTAAAATTAATAAATAAAATAATTAAAAAATTAATTTTAATATAATAAAATAATAATAATAATAATAATAATAAAATAAAAAAAAAAATTCTAAAATTTTTTTAAACCATACATTAGGGTTACACTAATAACATGCATGGTAGGAAATCGCTTTTTCTGTTTAGTTGAACTTAATTGAATGTTGATTCATATTAAAACATAATAATCAAATGGCTAATATAAATCTAATAGTCCAAAAATTAGATAAAGTTACCTTCTTGATCAGAAATAAAGATCAACTCCTAATCCTAGGTCAACAATCTTCTAATTATCAGGAGAATTATTCAGTCTTGTGCTAGTCCAACCCATCATATAAGTGAATATCCTATGACTGCACAGTTTCCACATTTATCAAGAACAGTTCAAGCTACTCAGGATACTCCAAATTGATTAATGACCATTTTATCAATTCATACATAATTCAGATTGGAGTAACTTTAATTTTCTTGGACACCCAACAGACTCAGCTCAGACCCAAATTTCACTTGAGCAAAATTATCAAAAAATTATGCTATAATAATGGTCAGCCGAGTCAGTTAAACACATCATATTATAATCACCTTCATACCCACCATCCTCAACAGACCAATCTAGCTGATCATAGATTTAACCAACTTCAACAATTAATTCTAACTCAACAGCAATCTATCGCCAGACTAGAAAGCTCAAATAGGACAATAGTTAGTCTAACATGAGGGAGAGAACTAGATCAACTACCGAACCTACCAATTTCAAATAACCCACCTACATGACCACCACACCATCTGGATTAAATTATCCAATCTAATGTTTCATCTTAAGAATCTTCCAATTTGAGAATACCAAAGGAATTCCTGAACTTAAAAGCATATGGATTCTTATGGAACCATACCAAGACCAGGTGAGAGAGGCTAGTACTGATGCTAGCCAAAATGAAAATTTAGAGGAATTGTTAGTACTGAGCATAACCACATAGAAGACCCAAGCCAGGATTGTACTGATGCTAGTTCAGTTTAAATGAGATAGAATAGAGGGAAAGAGAATAGATGATTTATCCGAGACATATAACCTAATGTCTTATCCTTCACACCTAGAAGTTGGTTCTTCTTATAAAAATCAAAGGCATGTTAAAATGTCAATGGAGTTGTTTAAGCAGGATCACATTAATTTACCTCCAGAAATTAAAACCGCCTTTAGGCACCAATTCGAGCACCCATTGAATCAAACTTAACCTCCTAAAACTCCATTCATGATGCTTTAGAAGAACAAATAGGAGTAATTCTTAATTAATAAACATGGGTCTGAGAATGGAATCATAAAAATTATATCCCAAAAATTAACAAGTGAATATATCAATAATGGGAATAAAAATCAAATCAACTTTCTGAGATTGGCAATCCAAAACCATTGAAATTTGTCAATCCAATATCTACACCAGGATAGTTAGCTTACATTGTGTCTGGCTGAAGACGGTAAAATTTAGCGCTTTTGGGAGGCAACCCAATATTTAGTTTTTATCTTAATTTATCTGTATTTTTTTAGGATAATTGAATAAGTTGGAGGGAGAGCTGCAAATTTGTAAAGCAAGGCATGTGCTGGACCAAAAATAAATAAATAAATAAATAAATAAATAAAAAATAAAAAAATATATATACTGAGTTAGGTGTATTCTTCCATGTTCTTTATTACATCCTTTATTTTTTCTTCTCCATTGAGGACAATGTCGATTAAGTTGGGGGGAGGGAAAAATAAAAATTTTAAAATTTTAAGTCCTCGAAAAAGTTAGTATTTAGTATTTAGATACCTGATTATGCTTAAGAATCGAATAAAACTAAGCATTTTTAAAAGAAAATTGATACATAGATCAGAGAATCTGTGAGATATTGAGGAATCAAGTATTAAGAAAATTCAATAAAGAGTTAAGTCCAGAACATAAAATTTTTTTTCTTGGAGCATTTCTAATTATTTTTACTAGCATCAAAGAAAAGTCTACTTTTTATAGGCTTGTGTAGGGTAAATATACATTTCTTCATATAAAAATTTATTTTAATAAAATAGTTTCCAAGTACTTCTCACTGAGTAACCGGGTCTCTTTGCCTAAGCAAGCATTGAGTTTCGCGTCAAAAGGTGGGAAGGGCAAAGAAGCTCGTTGTAAAGCTAGTCTTAACTCGTAGCCTATTTGATTCGAGCTAGTAAGCCCGAGGGGTATTCTATACCTAGTGCCCTAAAGCCAACTGGTTTGGGAGTCATTGGCCCAAGACTCGCTACATGGATCAAATAGAAAGCTTAAGGAGTTAAGACACTCAATAGTGGTACAACGTTAAAAAAAAAAAAAAAAAAAAAAAAAAAAGAAAAAAAAGAAACATTGGTTTCCCACCGAGTAACCGGGTCCTGTTGCCTAAGTAAGCAATGATATTCGCATCAAAAAGTGGGCAATGTAAAAATAAAAATTAATAAATGAAGGATGGAAGTAGCAATACACCTGCCTATATGAAAGTTTAGACAAATCAGAGATAAAAGTGGAATAATTTAGAAAAAGTTCTGAAAAATTTATTGTTCTTTACTTAATTTTTCTATTGATAAGTATTAATACCCCAATGATATATCTCATTTAAGCTCTACTGAATATCAATAGTCATTTTAAAAATTGCTTAGGTAAAATTCGAAACTCTAAAGTTAAAAGGTATTTAAAACTAAATTCTTTCTTTACTCGAGGACGAGCAAAGCTTAAGTTGGGGGGTGTGATAAGCATCGTAAATTCACCAATAAAAGTATTAATTTATCAATTAATTGATATTAATTTTTAAGAATTAATAATCAATTTATATATAATTTTTGAAAAATTCATATTTTTATTAATTAAAAAATTAATTAAAAAATAATAAAAAAATAATAAAAATTAAAAAATAAAATTTTATTATCAATAGAAAGAGCTCATTTTTTTGATCACAACGAAAATAAATTTCAAGTAAAACGGAGCTAAAATGAAAAAGATATGAATTTTTAAAAATATAAAATAAATAAAAATTAAAAAAAAAATAAAAAAAAAAAAGAAAACGGCTCAGCCGGCTCCGCAAGCCGAGCCACCAAGCCAAGCCGAGCCATCAAGCCGACTCAGCCGTTGAAGCCATCAGCCGGTCCACGATCCAGGCGTGGACCGCCAGCTCAGCAAATTCCGGCGAATCAGAGATTGCCACGTGGTGGACCTAGACCCCTTAAGGGTCTACAGAAATTTATCGCGGCTCACAAGGGTAATTCTGGTCTTTTCGTCCGACAACGGTGAGCGGCGCTGATTGGTTGCGGTGTGCGGTGCGGCCGGTCCACGCGGTCCATGGGAACAGTTATTGCGCGATCGGACGGATGTGGTTGTTTGCGGTCAGGATCGGACGGCTGTGGTTGCTTCCGAATTTTATTCAGATACAAACATCACGCGGATCACCATCGGACGGCAGCGCTCGATCGGCAGCGACGGTCCAGAATTCCATATCATCCAATTTTTCCGAAAATCAATTTTGCCATCTGATTCCTTTATTTTGATGATTTTTGGATCATTTATCATTGATTTTTATCAGATTTATTCAAGATTTATCTATTTTGATTTTGATTCAAATTTCATCCATTTAAAAATTAGTCCCAATTGCCTTTAGAAAAAATATCCAGCCCTCCTAATAAAATATCCAGCCCTCCTAGCTCTATAAAAAGGACTTAATAGAAAAGAGCCGAGCTTCTACACCATCTTTCTGCCAATGCCGATCCAAGAGAAACATTTTAAAAAAATTCAAATTTTAGTATTTAAAAAATTTTAATTAAAGCCAAAAAAAAATGTATTTTATAAAAGTTTAAATTTAATTTTGAAATTTAAATTTTTGGCGCCTGTTTGCCGGGGAAGGTTTTATGATTTTTAATTTTGATTTCTTTGATTTATTTTAAAATAAACTAAAAATAATTTCGACAAATGCTCCCTACCAAGTTTTTGGCGCTGTTGCCGAGGAAGGTTTTTGATTTTTGATTTTGATTTCTTTGATTTATTAAAAATAATTTCGGCAAACGCACCAAGTTTTTGGCGCCGTTGCCGGGGAAGGCACGGATATTAAATTTTTGATCTCTTTGATTTTTCTATAAATAAATTATAAATAAAATTTTTATTTTCTTACTAATTTTTTTTATTATTTTGTAGGAAAAGAAAAAAAAAAGAACAAAAAGAATCAGAAGTTTTGCCTGGTGAGATCAATCCTAACCCTAGTTCTCTTTTCTTTTTATTTTATTTATTTATTTATTTTATTTTTTAAATTAATTTTAAAAAAAATATCCATTTAAACCTAATTAAAAGCCTCATGATAAGATTAGAAACCCTAACTGTTTAGAGCATGCATCATATTAGTTTTATTTTTATCTTTATTTTTATTTTTATTTTTTTTGGTGATTGCTGGAGGCAAGGTAAGCCTTTCAGAATACAATTAGTTACATGCATCTAGTTTAAATTGCATAGAACCCTTTGATTGAAAATTTTTTTTTTTTGCATATTCATATTAAATCAAATTAAGGGCACAACCCAATTAAACAAGATAAGGTGGGGATTTGATCACCCTTCCTTAGCCCACAAACAACCAACCAGCATCCTGCATTGACCTAAGCCTTTAATTTTAAAATCAATTAGACATCAACCCTAGGAACTCGAGCTCAATAGGACAAGGAATCCTAAGAGTTGAACCGAGGTTAGGATAAGTCAATTTGACTGGTGTCTAGGAAAGTGGTTCAGGGACGATTGGGCCCGAAGGAAGGTGGTTTCTAATTGGTTCCGTTCGCTTACCTGGCCAAGCACAATTGGTGTCTAAGGCAAGCAACGGGGGGACTCCCACCGACCTTACACTTACCTGGCTAGTTGATTGGCTAATCCTACACTTGGAGGGCTTGAAGGTGACCTTGGCAGTTAGGAGCTGTCTAGATCTAGGATAACCCTTAGTCAGGATTGATTGACCAACTTGATTGCTAACCAACATCAAATCTAATTAAACTTAATTCTTCTCTTTCTTCTTAGTTCTAGGACTCCTTAGGACCTCTTCTTTAGAACTCTTCTTTCTTTCTTCTCCTTACTCCTCTAAAAATAAAATAAAATAAAAATTAAACTAACTAAAAATTAATAATTAAATTAAATTAAATTAAATTAAAATTAATAAATAAAAATAATTAAAAAAATTAATTTTTAATATAATAAAATAATAATAATAATAATAATAAAATAAAAAAAAATATTCTAAAAATTTTTAAACCATACATTAGGGTTACACTAATACATGCATGGTAGGAAATCATTTTTTCTGATTTAGTTGAACTTAATTGAATGGTTGATTCACATTAAACATAATAATCAAATGGCTAATATGAAATCTAATAGTCCAAAAATTAGATAAAGTTGACCTTCTTGCTCAGAAAATAGATCAACTCCTAATCCCTAGGTCAACAATCTCCTGCACAATTCACATCATCTTCTAATTATCAGGAGAATTATTCAATCTGTGCTAGTCCAACCCATCATGTAAGTGAATATCCTATGACTGCACAGTTTCCATATTTTATCCAAGAACAAGTTCAAGCTACTCAAGGATACTCCAAATTGATTAATGACCCATTTTCAAATTCATATAATTCAGATTGGAGTAACTTTAATTTTTCTTGGACATCCCAACAGACTCAGGCTCAGACCCAAATTTCACTTGAGCAAAATTATCAAAATTATGCCTATAATAATGGTCAGCCGAGTCAGTTTAACCAGCCATCATATTATAATCAGCCTTCATACCCACCTCCTCAACAGACCAATCTAGCTGATGATAGATTTAACCAACTTCAACAATTAATTCTAACTCAACAGCAATCTATCGCCAGACTAGAAGCTCAAATAGGACAATTAGTTGAGTCTAACATGAGGAGAGAACTAGATCAACTACCGAACCTACCAATTTCAAACAACCCACCTAATGACCACCAACCACCTGGATTAAATTATCAATCTAATGTTTCATCTAAGAATCTCCAATTTGAGAATACCAAAGTAATTCCTGAACTTAAAAGCTATAGGATTCTTATGGAACCATACCAAGACCAGGTGAGAGAGGCTAGTACTGATGCTAGCCAAAATGAAAATTTAGAGGAACTGGTTAGTACTGAGACTAACCACATAGAAGAACCCAAGCCAGGAATTAGTACTGATGCTAGTTCCAGTTTAAATGAGATAGAAATAAGGGAAAAGAGAATAGATGATTTATCCCGAGACTTATAAACCTAATGTCCTATTCCCTTCAACCCTAGAAGCTGGTTCTTCTTATAAAAATCAAAAGGCATGTAATGAAATGTCAATGGAGTTGTTTAAGCAGGATCACATTAATTTACCTCCAGAATTAAAACCGCCTTTAGTCACCATTCCAGCACCCATTGAATCAAACTTAACTCCTAAAACTCCATTCATGAGCATTTTAGAAGAACAAATAGGAGTAATTCTTAATAAACATGGGTCTGAGAATGGAATCATAAAATATATCCCAAAAATTAACAGTGAATATATCAATAATGGGATTAAAAATCAAAATCAACTTTCTGAGATTGGCAATCCAAAACCATTGGAATTTGTCAATCCAATATTCGACACAGGATAGTGAGCTACATTGTGTCTGGCTGAAGACGGTAAACTTAGCGCTTGTTGGGAGGCAACCCAATATTTAGTTTTTATCTAATTTATCTTTTTATTTTTTTTTTAGGATAATTTGAATAAGTTGGAGGGAGAGCTCAAATTTGTAAAGGCATGTGCTGGACCAAAAAAAAATAAAATAAATAAATAAATAAATAAATAAATAAATAAATAAATAAATAAAAAATAAAAAAATATATATACTGAGTTAGGTGTATTCTTCCATGTTCTTTATTACATCCTTTATTTTTTCTTCTCCATTGAGGACAATGTCGATTAAGTTGGGGGGAGGGAAAAATAAAAATTTTAAAATTTTAAGTCCTCGAAAAAGTTAGTATTTAGTATTTAGATACTTGATTATGCTTAAGAATCGAATAAAACTAAGCATTTTTAAAAGAAAATTGATGCACAGATCAGAGAATCTGTGAGATATTGAGGAATCAAGTATTAAGAAAATTCAATAAAGAGTTAAGTCCAGAACATAAAAAATTTTTCCTTGGAGCATTTCTAATTATTTCTACTAGCATCAAAGAAAAGTCTACTTTTTATAGGCTTGTGTAGGGTAACTATACATTTCTTCATATAAAAATTTATTTTAATAAAATAGTTTCCAAGTACTTCTCACTGAGTAACCGGGCCTCTTTGCCTAAGCAAGCATTGAGTTTCGCGTCAAAAGGTGGGAAGGGCAAAGAAGCTCGTTGTAAAGCTAGTCTTAACTCGTAGCCTATTTGATTCGAGCTAGTAAGCCCGAGGGGTATTCTATACCTAGTGCCCTAAAGCCAACTGGTTTGGGAGTCATTGGCCCAAGACTCGCTACATGGATCAAATAGAAAGCTTAAGGAGTTAAGACACTCAATAGTGGTACAACGTTAAAAAAAAAAAAAAAAAAAAAAAAAAAACATTGGTTTCCCACCGAGTAACCGGGTCCCGTTGCCTAAGTAAGCAATGATATTCGCATCAAAAAGTGGGCAATGTGAAAATAAAAATTAATAAATGAAGGATGGAAGTAGCAATACACCTGCCTATATGAAAGTTTAGACAAATCAGAGATAAAAGTGGAATAATTTAGAAAAAGTTCTGAAAAATTTAATGTTCTTTACTTAATTTTTCTATTGATAAGTATTAATACCCCAATGATATATCTCATTTAAGCTCTACTGAATATCAATGGCCATTTTGAAAATTGCTTAGGTAAAATTCGAAACTCTAAAGTTAAAAGGTATTTAAAACTAAATTCTTTCTTTACTCGAGGACGAGCAAAGCTTAAGTTGGGGGGTGTGATAAGTATAATAAATTCACCAATAAAAGTATTAATTTATCAATTAATTGATATTAATTTTTAAGAATTAATAATCAATTTATATATAATTTTTGAAAAATTCATATTTTTATTAATTAAAAAATTAATTAAAAATTAATAAAAATTAATAAAAATTAAAAAATAAAATTTTATTATCAATAGAAAGAGCTCATTTTTCTGATCACAACGAAATAAATTTCAAGTAAAACGGAGCTAAAATGAAAAAGATATGAATTTTTAAAAATATAAAATAAATAAAAATTAAATAAAAAAGAAAACGGCTCAGTCGGCTCCGCAAGCCGAGCCACCAAGCCAAGCCGAGCCATCAAGCCGACTCAGCCGTTGAAGCCATCAGCCGGTCCACGATCCAGGCGTGGACCGCCAGCTCAGCAAATTCCGGCGAATCAGAGATTGCCACGTGGTGGACCTAGACCCCTTAAGGGTCTACAGAAATTTATCGCGGCTCACAAGGGTAATTCAGTCTTTTCGTCCGACAACAGCGGCGCTGATTGGTTGCGGTGTGCGGTGCGGCCGGTCCACGCGGTCCATGGGAACAGTTATTGCGCGATCGGACGGATGTGGTTGTTTGCGGTCAGGATCGGACGGTTGTGGTTGCTTCCGAATTTTATTCAGATACAAACATCACGCGGATCACCATCGGATGGCAGCGCTCGATCCAGGCGATGATCCGACGGTCCAGAATGCTGCCGGCGGCGATCAAGACTCCCGAAGCGCGATTTGCGGCCAGATTTCCTCGATCAAGCGCGATCCAACGGCCAGAATTTAATCCGACCCGATCTGAGCTTATCTGCATCCGATTTTGATGATTTTTGGACCGTTGGATTCCTGTTGAACGGCTGGATTTTATCAGATTTACCAGAGTCGTATCTGAGCTATTTTGATTCAAATTTCATCCGAATTTGTTTGTATTTTGATGATTACAAAGGCATTAGTCCCATATTGCCTTTAGAAAAAATATCCAGCCCTCCTAGCTCTATAAAAAGGACCCCAGGCCATCAAAAATTAATATCTCCGATCAAGGTGAAGCTTTGGTACAGGGCGAAGCCAGGCTATGGGTTAAAGGCTGCTTCGAAGCAACGGGTGCCGAGAAGAAGAGCCGAGCTTCTACACCATCTTTCTGCCAATGCCGATCCAAGATCAGAGATCAGGCTATTTTATTTTATTTTATTTTTTTTAAATTTTATATATTTAAATTTTGAATTTTAGTTAATAAAAATTTTATTTTTGTATTTTAATTTCTTACTTTTTATTGTAATTTAATTTCTGCACTTTAAATTATTGCTTTACAAGTAGATGCTAAGATCTAACTAGTAGATCTTAGTACCAAGTTTAAATTCCTGCATCTTTTAATTTTCGCTTTTTATTTTCCGACTTTATTTTTGATTCTGAAAACTCAAATCCTTTTCTTCTTTTCTTTTCAAAAATCAAAGATTTCAAATCTAAAATACTACCTTCCCTGTGGATTCGACCCGACTCACTACTATCTATATATTTTCAATAATTTTGAGAAGTCGGATTAAACTGATAAACATGGTGTCTTAACGACAGCATCGTGTCCCTATCAGCCGATGAACACCGCGATCAGATATATTTTTATAAGTATTAAATATATTAGTATATATGATTAGTATTATAGCATTTTTTATAAAAATTTATTTTAATTTATAATTATAGGATCAGCTAGATGCGCTTGCGAGCGAGAGCCTAGAGGAGGGCCTAGATACCTCTAGGCCCCATGACCATCTGTCTTAGGTCTTGGGGTTTTAGCACTTTGGGAGGATTCGATGTAGGCTCGGACACACACCGATGAGTTACTGGTCCGAGGCGAGCATCTCCTCATAGACTTTTGGTGTCGTCAGTCGGGAGGAGCTTGAGGAGGCATTGGCATGGGCAGATCATGCTGCTACGCGGATAGATCGGGCTGAGGAGCGCGCATCTCATCTGAAGGGCATCGTGAGAGATATGATGTCGATGCTTAGCATGCATTTTGGAGACATGGGCTTCGAGGATATATTGGCCCGCATTCCAGCTCCAGCTTCGATTCTGACTTCAGCTCCAGCTCTAGCTCCGACTTTCGATGACGATGACGATGATGTAGATTTAGGAGACTTTTGATGTATTTTATTTTTTTAAAAAATATTATAATAAATTTTATTTGATAATAAAATTTTAGTATTTCAAAATAATTTTTATGTTTATTATATTTTCTTATGTTGTATATCTTTATTTATCAAATAAAATATATAAAAAATAAAAATTTTATTTTTTTTAATTATTTAAGATCTATGATAATGATTTTATAACTGCTGTTATATCCGTGCCAATCGTTGTCATAGATTTCTGATGCAAATGGTGCCAATCACTGTATTAGATCCATGGCAGTGGTTAAGAAATCGTTGCTATAGATTACCTATGGCAGCGGTTATGTAACCACTGCTATAGATTAACTATGGCAGTGGTTACATAATTATTACTATAGGTCGATCTATTATAGTGGTTTATAAATCATTACAATAGGCTATCTATGATAGTGGTTCAAATAACTGCTGCAACAATCACTGCCATAGAGCTACGACAATGGCTGCCGTAGCAGTGGTTAGAAAACCGCCGCCATAGCCTATGACAGTAGTTTTTTAGGCTGTGGTAGTAGTTACGAACCACTGTCGTAGCCCTATTTTATAGTAGTGAAAGTATTAAAAGAGCATGATAAAAAAATAATATAAGTAAATGCTAAGATCTTAAATATATTTTATTGTTCATTAGATATAAATGAGTTCAATCTAATTTCTTCTTGTATTTCAGCAAAACAAGTTTGGAAGAAATTGAAAATGACTTTTAAGGGAGCTCGTCGAAAAGAAGAACTAAGCTCCCAAGAGGATAATCAAAGCTCATCCCAGCATATGCCTCATGGCTCATGAGGATGAAAAAAAAGAAAAAGAAGAAATAAAAGAAAAAGAAAGCATTGATTAAGGGGGAGCAAAGCAAAGAAGAGAAGAATGAGAAAGAGGAGGAAGGTATAGCATGTTATTGCCTCATGGCTCAAAATGATGAGGTATATCATGAACATTCCTCTAAATTTACTTTTAATGAATTATGTTGGGGATAAACTCCGCTCCTGCCGAAGTCTATTCTGGTACTTAGCCTAATGTAGCTGGTAATCATGAAAAAGCTTCGATCGAGAATTCTCTCCCTAACAGTCGAGCTTCCCCCAGTGGTTGAACTTATTTAGTGGCTAAACTCCTCTAGCTAGACCCCAAACCCAATTGAACTTCTCTAGTGGTCGAATTTCTTTCGGACTCCTCCAGCAGTCAGGCTTCTATGGGAGTCGAACTTCTTCTGAATTCCTCCATTAGTCGGGCTTCTATGGGAGCCGAACTTCTTCCATTTTCATCCTTCAGTTGGGCTTCTACGGAAGTTGAACTCCTCTAAACTCCTCCAACAGTTGGGCTTTTATAGGAGCCGAACTCCTTTTGAATTCCTCCAGCAGTCGAGCTTCTATGCAAGCCGAACTCCATCCAGATTTCTCCTTCAGTCGGGCTTCTATGCGAGCCGAACTTCTTCCAAACTCCTTTAGCAATCGGGCTTCTATGGGAGCCAAACTTCTTTCGGATTTCTCCTTCAGTCGAGCTTCTATAGGAGCCGAACTCCTTCCATTTTTTTCCTTCAGTCGGACTTCTATGGAAGTCGAACTCCTTTCAAACTCTTTCAGTAGTCGGACTTCTACGAGAGCTGAACTCCTTCCAAATTTTTCCAGTAATCGAGCTTCTATGGGAGCCAAACTTCTTCTAGACTTCTCCTTCAGTCGGGATTCTACGTGAGCCGAACTCCTTCTGGACTCCTCCAGCAGTCGAACTTCTATAGGAGCCGAACTCTTTTCAAAATTTTTCTTCAGTTGGGCTTCTACGGGAGCCAAACTTCTTCCAAATTCCTCCTTCAATCGGGCTTCTATGGGAGCCAAACTTCTTTCGGACACCTCCTTCAGTCGGGCTTCTATGCGAGCCAAACTCCTTCCAGATTCCTCCAGTAGTCAGGCTTCTATGGGAGCCAAACTCCTTCCGAACTCCTCCTTCAGTCGGACTTCTACGTGAGCCAAACTTCTTTCGAATTTCTTTAACAGTCGGACTTCTACGTGAGCCAAACTCCTTCCAAATTTCTCCAACAGTCGGACTTCTACAGGAATCAAACTCCTGCTGGATTCCTCCTTCAATCGGACTTCTATAAAAGCCAAACTCCTTCCGAACTGTTTCTTTAGACGAATTCCTATAGGCTATCCCACTACTAAATATTTATAATTATTATTTATCAGGATAATTACGATTGTCATTTATTAGGACAGTTACGATGGTCATTTATCAGAACAGTTACAACAAGCTCTATCTATGAAAAGGAGCCCTCTAGATACGTTTTCTCTAAGCTTTCTTTTTCTTTCCGAAACTCTGTCGAACTCCTCTCTGAGCACTCCATTTTTGTTGGCCAGAAGAGCTAATTTGACCGTCAGAGGATCCTACTGGAGCCACTACCATCAACTCCGGATGAAATTTTATTTTGCAGGTCATCGATAGCGACCTCATCTTCCTCGACTCCAGCTTGATACAGCGTCAACCAAATTCTGCACCAATAGAATTGGTGCTAGAAGGAGGGCTTTTATTCCTTAGGTTTCTTTGATCTTAAAGGAGTGCTCAGCAGTGATCTCTCTTTTTTTTCTCTAGAGTTCTTTCCGAAAGAAATACCTCCTAAGAAAGTTTCGACCCGATGATCAATGGCCTCTGCAGCCAGATCTCATCCAGATACATCCATTCTAGCTTTGGTAACTCAAGCTCCACTTGCAGCCATGGTGGATGTGGAGCAGTTCAATCTGCTGGTCCAGTAGGTTCATGGCCATACATCGGCAGGCTCAGATACCAGTTCGATCGAAAGCTTCTTCGAAGCCCCGTGATCCGATCTGGGAACGGTCGACCTTGACTACCCAACCTTTGATCTCCGAAAAGGGAAAGCAGAGGATGGAAGACCCATGCTCAGACCATGACTCAACCCAAGGGGAAGCTTCACACTCGTTCCACCAGAAAATCCTAGAGATCAATGATCGTGAAGATCTCCTAGATCAAAGGCTCTTAGAAATAAGCCGGTGAATCGAAGAGCTTTGTCATACTCCCTCCTCACACGGTAATGATATTCGCACTGACCCTCCTTTTTCTCAGAGGATAATGTAGGAACTAATCCCATCGTACTTTAATCTTTCGTAGTTCGAGAGTTATGATGGAACCTCCGATCCAATCGATCACCTGAAGGTCTTCTGGATAATAATGTTGCACCATAGTGCGTCAGACGCTATTTTATGCCGGGCTTTTCCATCCACCCTCAAGAAAGCTGCCAAAAATTAGTACTCGACACTTAAGCTAGGTACCATCTTTTTCTTTGATCAGATGAGCCATCAGTTCGTGGCTCACTTTGTCAGCAGTTGACGTTCGCATCGAGGTTTGGATTTCTTGATGAACATCAAGCAGAAAGAGGAAGAATCCATCTGGACTTATGTTATCCGATTTAATGCCACTGCATTGGAGGTCTGAAATCTGGATCAATCAGTTGCAATGACCGCACTCAAGGGCAGCCTTCAGAAGAATGATTTGCTATTCTCCCTGGAGAAGAAGTACCTCAGAGATTTTGCCGATCTGCTAACTCGGGCGCTGAGTACGCCCGAGCTGAAGAGGCCTTCAAGGCTAGGGATGATGAAGCCTTTGGTAAGTGATGAATTGATGAGCTGGGCGGACCCATCGAGGAAGGAAAGCCGAGCGAAGCTAGGCCGTGCTCCTGAACTCCCTCTGAGCGAAAGCAAGTCTGAACTCCCCCTCAGGCTCGGAGGCAGGGAAGCTCGGACAGAAGGATGCGGCGAGGTTCTCTCCAACGAAGATTTTACAACTATGCCCCCCTCAATTCTCCAAAAATTTAAGTGCTGATGAAAATCAGAAAATAACTACCGAGGTCGAAAAGGATGCGCTCTTATCTCAGTAAGTGCAATTCTAACAAGTTCTACCTTTATCATCATGATCACGGTCATGATATTGAGGAGTGTATCCAAGTTTAGGATGAGATCGAGGAGCTCATCAGGCGAGATAGATTAGGCCAATTCCTACGACGATGGCTTGAAAGGTGGGAAGATCGGTTGAGGGCATTGCCACAGCTTGAGCCACCAAGGGAGTAGGATCAACAAGAAGATCGACCGCCTCTCGGTATCATCAACACGATTTCAGGGGGACTTCAGCAAGGAGAGTCCAATGGATCCAAGGGATCGATGAAGAGATGGAGGACTGAAGAACCCATAACCTTATTTGGAGGGTCCAATTCTCCCACAATGATGTGGTTGTAATCTTTTTAAATATTGTCGATTATGATGTACGTTGCATTTTAGTAGATAATGGAAGCTCGATCGATGTATTATTTTATGATGCCTTCTCAAAAATGTCCTTACTCAATAACCACTTAGGGCCTATGAACTTTTCGTTGATAGGCTTCACTGGTGATGTCGTACCAGTTAAGGGCATAATAACTTTGGCCATGACTGTGGGGCAACGTCCGAAACTGGCTAAGACATAGGTTGACCTTTTAGTCGTAAGAATTCCATCCGCCTATAATGCTATTCTCGACCGACCTAGTCTAAATGCACTTCGGACAGTGGTATTAATTTATTATTTGAAGATGAAGTTTTCGATGAGTTATGAAATCGGAGAGGTCAGGAGAGATTAAGCTTTGGCAAGGCACTGCTACTCAATCGCTCTATATAAGGAAGAACAGTCTGACCCTTATCCTATTGATGGGCTAGATGTCCACGATGACCTTACCGAGGAGCGGGGCAAGCCTATGGAGGATCTCGTATCTATACTCTTGAACGATGGAAATATGGAGCACGCTGTACAGACGGCTCCAACTTGGGGGACGAGTTTTGGGAGCAACTCGTCACCTTCCTTAGGAAGAATGCGGACGTCTTCGCTTGGACCCCAATGGATATGCCAAGAATTGATACCAAAGTTATGGAACATCGACTGGCTATTGATATGAAGTATCAGTCGATAAAAGAAAAATTGTGCAGCCACACCTCGGAGAGGCAAAAAGCAATTGCGGAAGAAGTAGGCAAGCTTCTCAAAGCTGAATTCATCCAAAAAGTCAACTATCCGACCTGGATCTCAAATGTGGTCCTCGTCAAAAAGGCAAACAACAAATGAAGGATGTATATAGACTTCAAAAAGCTGAACAAAGCCTGCCCAAAGGATAGCTACCCTCTTTTTAGGATTGATCAACTAGTAGATGCAACTTCGGGCCATGAGCTCCTCACCTTCATGGATGCCTTCTTCGGCTATAACCAGATATGGATGGCATCAGAGGACGAGGAGAAAACTATTTTTATTACTGACCGTGGTCTTTACTATTATAGGGTTATGCCCTTTGGGCTCAAGAATGCAGGGGCAACGTACCAATGTCTGATTAACAGAATCTTCAAGAAGCAGATCGATCGTAATATGAAAGTGTATGTGGATGACATGCTCATCAAAAGTCGAGCTTCTATAAACCATCTTGTCAACCTTAAAGAGACCTTCAGTGCACTCAGAAAGCACAAGATGAAGTTGAACCTGACCAAGTGCGCCTTTGGTGTGACCTCTAAAAAGTTTCTGAGGTTTATGGTGTCGAGGCGCAGGATTGAAGCAAATTTTGAGAAAATTTGAGCCATTCAAGAGATGACCCCTCCAAAGACAATCAAAGAAGTTTAACGCTTGACTAAAAAAGTGGCATCCCTAAATCGATTCATCTCAAGATCGGCCGAGTGATACATACCCTTCTTCCAAGTTCTCAAGCAACCAAAGAATTTCTGCTGGATGATGGAGTGCCAATGGACATTTGAGGAGCTAAAAAACTACCTCGACTCATCCCCATTGCTGGCAAAGCCTAAATCTAGAAAAGAATTATTCTTGTACCTAGCGGTCTCTTCGGCGACCTTGGCAGCAGTCCTAGTCAAGGAGGAAGTAAAGATACAACGGTTGATCTACTACATAAGCTAGATTCTAAGGGATGTAGAGATAAGGTATTCTAAGCTAGAGAAATCGATTTACTCTCTTCTAATTGCTGTCAGGAGGCTCCGACCTTACTTTCAGAGGCACACCATAATGGTCCTCATGGATCAACCAATAAAGGCAGTCCTTCAATGAATGAACGCTTTCGAAAGAATCGCAAAATGGGCAATCGAGCTTACGAAATTTGATATCAATTATCGACCCCAACCATCGATCAAAGCTCAAATATTAGCAGATTTTATAGCAGAGTTTATCATTTTCGATGATGCCGAGCTTGAGTAGAATGAGATCAACACTCTGCCATCGCAATCGAACCTCCCTGAAGAGACAACCAACCTTTTCGAAGATTTTTGGGCTCTATACGTGGATGGTTCGTCCAACTCTGTCGGAGCGAATGTGGGGTGGGTCTTAATCAGCCCCGAGGGAGTTATCGTCGAGTATGCACTGTGCTTCAAATTTTCTACGACTAATAATGGGGCGGAGTATGAAGCACTGATCGTCGGTTAAAAATTGCAAGAGAATTAAAAGTAGATCAACTTCAAGTCTACAGCAATTTCAAATTAGTGGTCGGCCAAGTTAGTGGCAGCTATGAAGCATGAGAGGAAAGTATGATAAAATATCTTGAGAAAGTAAAAGACTTGATTCCAGTCTTCAGCTATTTCGGCATTCGATAGATTTCGAAGTAGAAAATATAAGAGCCGATCTCCTCTCTAAGTTGGCCACTTCAACTCCAGTCGAACTGTCTAAAGAAGTATTTTTTGAGACCCTGAAGTGCCCAAGCTTAGAGGAATCGCAGATCATTTTGCAGACAGAACTCGAGCCGAGCTGGATTGATCTGTTGGTTGTCTACCTCAAGGAGAGAGTCCTTCCTCATGATCCAAAAGAAGCTCGGAAGAATCAAGCCTCCCAATACGTTTTGTATGAGTATAGATTGTATAAGAGATCGTATTCGCTGCCGCTATTGAGATGTCTCCGACTTTCAGAAGCTAACTTTGCATTATGAAAAGTGCATGAGGGAATCTATGAAAATCATGTAGGAGCCAGATCCCTGTCGCAAAAGCTACTTCGGTAAGGATACTATTGGCCGATCTTATACCATGATTCTATGGAGTACGTCAAAAAATGTGATCATTGTTAGAAGAATGCGAGCATACAAAGACGGCCGACCTCTGAGCTTACTCCGCTAAGTGCACCTTGGCCATTTGCGTAGTGGAGAATGGACATACTTGATCCTTTTCCAATGGCATCCGAGCAATGGAAGTTCCTTCTGATCGCGATCGACTACTTCACCAAATAGATCGAAGCCGAACCTCTAGCCAAAATTATCGAAGTCAATGTACAAGATTTTGTCTGAAAGTCAATAGTCTGCCGATTTGGTTTGTCCCAAACCCTCATAACAGATAATGGGTGACAATTCATCGGGACGAGGTTCGTCGAATTCTGTGAAGACCTAAATATCTTCCACCACTTCATATCGATAGCTCACCCACAGGCAAATGGAAAAGCTGAAGTGACCAACTGAACTTTGCTGCAAGGCATCAAGACAAGACTCATAGAGCAAAGGAGGTCTGGATGGATGAACTCTACCACATTCTCTGGGCATACCGAACTACTTAAAGACTGCCAATTGAGGAAACACCATTAACCTTGGCCTTTGGAATAGAGACAGTCATCTCGATTGAATTTAAGCTTACATCAGCATGAGTCGTGGCCTTCAACGAGCAGCACAACCTATAGGACCTCAGAATCAACCTCGACCTGCTGGAAGAAAAAAAGGAGAAAGCCCAAATTCGGATGGTGGCCTATAGATAAAAGATGGTCCAGCACTATAACTCCAGAGTCAGAAGTAAAATATTTAGAGTAGGGGACTTAGTGCTTCGATGAGTCACTGTCTCTGAGCCTCAGAGCCAGGAGAAGCTTGCCCTAAATTGAAAAGATTCGTATGAGGTGGTGGAGGTCATCCGGCTCGAAACTTATAATCTGAAGGAGCTTGGAGGAACAATGCTCCCACGATCTTGGAACTCAAAAAATCTGAGGATGTACTATCAGTAATTTTTTCATAATAAAACTCATTCATTTCAACATTATTGTTTCTTGGTGCAAAAATTATGTGATGATAGAAAAGAAGCAATTAGAAGTGGCCACGTTAGGAATAGTAGGAGGACCTCATCCTAACATGAGCAAAGTTGAAGACCTCGTTCATTTTAAATGAGATGAAGGGAGAGACCCTAATAATGGCCCTTATGTGCCCCCACAGCCCGTTAAGGATAGGAGGAGAACCTCATCCTAACGTGAGCAAAGTCGAAGACCTCGTTCATTTTAGATGAGATGGAGGGAGAGGCCCTAACAACGATCCTTATGTGCCCCCACAGCCCATTAGGAATAGGAGGAGAACCTCATCCTAACATGAGCAAAGTCGAAGATCTCATTTCATTTTAGACGAGATGGAGGAGAAGCCCTGATAATGGCCCTTAAGTGCCCCCATAGCCCATTAGGAATAGGTGGAGAACCTCGTCCTAACATAAGCAAAGTCGAAGATCTCATTCATTTTAGACGAGATGGGGGAGAGGTCCTAACAACGATCCTTATGTGCCCTCACAGTCCATTAGAAATAGGAGGAGAACCTCATCCTAACATGAGCAAAGTCGAAGATCTCATTCATTTTAGATAAGATGGGGGGAGAAGTCCTTGTAATGACCCTTATGTGTCCCTACAGCTCGTTAGGAATGGAAGGAGAACCTCATCCTAATGTGAGCAAAGTCAAAGGCCTCGTTCAGTTTAGATGAGGTGAGAGGAGAGGCCCCAACAATGGCCCTATTGTGCCTGAGCCTTAACTTCGACGTCAATCTTGGTTGGAGATAAGATCTCTCCCAAACTTCAATCTGAACTAGCATAAAGCTCTGAAGAGGACTTCGGCAATCATCCTTTTTGTACTTTCTTCCTTCGAGTTTCAAATTCAAAAATAGAAAAACTATTGTTGGAGATAAACCCCACTCCCATCAAAGTTTAGTCTGGTACTTAGCCTAATGCAACTGATAATCATGAAAAAGCTTCGATCGAGAATTCTCTCCCTAGCAGCCAAGCTTCTCTCAGCAGTTGAACTCATTCAGTGGCTGAACTCCTCCAGCTGGACTCTGAATCCAATCAAACTTCTCCAGTGGCTGAACTCCTCCAATTGGACTCTGAACTTTTCGAAACTCTATCAAACTCCTCTCTGAGCACTCCATTTTTATTGGTCAGAAGACCTAACTTGACCATCAGAGGATCCTACCGGAGCCACCACCACCAACTTCAGATGAAATTTTATTTTGCAGGTCATCAATGGCAACCTCATCTTCCTCGACTTCAGCTCGATCCGACGTCAATCAAATTCTGCACCAATAAATTATATGAAGTTTTCAATGAGTTAATGAATGAACATAAGAAGGTAAGGCTATAAAATAAAAAACTTAAAAAATTTAATCTTTCTTTGGCTGTATAAAAAGATAAGATTTTAAGTGAAAAAAAAGATTTTTTGAAATATGAAAAATATGACCAAAGAAAAAAAAATTCTTGAAATAAATTAAAACTCTAATTAAGAAAAATGATAATATAGTTAAATCTAAAAATTTCTTAGTTAAAGAAAAAAAAGATTTTTAAAATCTAAAAAATCTATGATTGAAGAAAATCTTAAGTTGAAGGAACTTAATAAACTAAGATTTTCTGCTAAAGAAAAGAGTAAATTTGAAAAATCTCTTTTAGAAGAAAATGTCAAACTAAAAAAAGAGATTGAAAGCTTGAAGTCCATAATTGAAAAGTTTATAATTGGATCTCAAAAGCTTCAAGCTATTTTAAATGATCAAAGAGCTGTTTTTGACAAATATGGAATTAGTTATGATTCAATAAGAAAAAAAGTTTGACAAAAATATGCTTAGTAAAGCTTCAACTAAAAATCATTTAATTCAGTACTTTAAATATAATAAAGTTGGTCATAAAATTTTTGAATACAACGTTAAAAGAAATGGCCAAACTTATATCAAAAAAATTTAGGTTAAAAAAAACCATGAGCTCTAACCCTCATGGACCTAAGATGACTTGAGTACCGAAAACTAGTAAGTGATTTTTACAGGTACTCCAAGCATCCAATGAAGTGAAAGGAGTAAATTTTTATGGATGGATGCTTTGAAAATGAAAGAAGATGCGTATTGATGCATGGTATAATCTAAATTTTTTCTCACATAGTACCATCAATGATTGTTAAAGTTATTTTGATTAAATCTATTAACTTTAATATAATTTTATATTATATTTATTTGCTTGAAATTCTTTTCATATATTCATAAGATTAATATGATTGATTGATTTTGATAATTTGAATACTTTAATTTTAAAGATCAATATGCTCTCCTCTATATCATGCTATGAATTGAAATTATCTTGAAAATTAGCATGACTTAATAGCTTCTCCTTATCAATTATTCATTTGAGAAACTTAAATCAATATAAGTTTAATTAACTATGAATGTCCTTGATTGTATTTTTAGTTTATCCTTAAGGATTTAAAATTTCATAGTTAGATCAAAATATAGAGCCAATATCTAGATCCCTTTCATTTTAACCTCAACTAATTTTGTCCCCCAACTTGAAGAAAATTTTCACACTTGATATCAATGGTATCATTCTTGTCTTGAACTTTATTATATTTTTTTTGGCAAAAGAAAAGAATATTTTATCTCAAATTTGGTTTTGCATAGCTTATATGATATCATTTGAGATAAAATCAAGAATTTCATATCTTTTTTGAACTTGATTAAATGATATTTCTTAAGAAAAAAATATCTAAGTTTAAATAGAATATCTCTCTATAATTTATTTTGCATAATTTATTGATATCAATTCAAATTAACTTATCAAAATAATTTGATCTGAATTTAATTGATTCATCTTTTTTGATAAAAAACTTCAATAATTAATATCACAGTGATCATTATTATCTTGTATTCTATTGATTTATCTTTTGACAAAAGAATAGTTGCTTTATCTCAAATATAAATTTTCATGGCATACTTTAAAATTTTTAATGGATTGTTATCATTATAAACATCTTTTGAAGTAAATAAAAAGTAAATAAAAAAAATAAAGAAAGAAAAAAATATTTTATCTCAAATCTAAGTTTGTACATATTTTAATATGATAATATTTGAGATAAATTACAAATGCTTGATATCTTTTTTGAATTTAATGTGTAATATTTCTTGAGAAAAGAAAAAAATATTTTTTTTTAAACTTGAAAAGAAATCACTTATATTGCTTGATTTGTTTATATTTGATTTAAGCATTTATATATTTTTTGACTTGTCGATTCATATGATTTATTGTTTGAAACTCAATATACTTACTTTAAATATGTGCAATAGAGAAAAGAAATACTAAAAAAAAAATAATCTTAAAAGATTATGCCTTTATTTGTAAAAGTAAGGAGGAGAATTCATTTAAGATAAATTAGTTATTAAATTGGTATCAATTAAATTTGAAAATATGAGCTTAAAAGTCAAATTAGCATTAGTTAAAGATTAATGTGGCATCAATTAATGATGCTTAACTTAAAAGAAAAAGGGAAAGAATAAATTTAAAAATATCATGTGATGAATTTTATGGTATTCATTTTTGAAAAAAAAGGAAGAGATATTTTTTTTTTTTGATTTGATCGAAAATATTAATGAATTTATGATCTATATTCTCTATCAATTATCTTATTTTGAGCCTTATTGATTTTAAACTTTCCATTAAATACTTTATAATCTTTTCAATTTGTGCTTTCATATGTTTATTTAATTTAATTTACTTGATTTAAAGTGCTATCAGATAAATAAATTATTCTTCAATATTAAAAATTATTTAAAGTGGTATCATTAATATGTTGGTTTTATATTTTGATTTGCATGATTATTCTTGATAATTAATTAGAGTTAAATTAAATTAAAAATATATTCTTACTCTAAGAAATAAATTTCTAAACTTAATTTTGGAACTCATCGAAAATTCGAATTTGATACTAAATTTTTGATGTGCATTGCAAAATTCTTATGAATTATTTGTATTGAAGTAATTTTTACTCAAAGCAATAAATTTAAAAATATGACAATCATTTGCCTTGACATTGTTTATTTTACTTTACTCAATATATTTTTGATATATATCTTTTCAAATTTAATTGACTAAAATTTCTTAAGAAAAAAAGATTAAATATTAAAGTATATATTATACTTGATTTCGTGGTTAAATCTTTTGAAAAGCTCTGTTCCTCTTAAAGCTTAAAAGTGTATATTTAAAAATCTAATTAAAAGATCATATTCATTTAAAAAGGAAAAGAGTCTATAATATTTGAATTCAAGCTATTTTTTTTAAAAAAATATTCATTCAAAAAAAGATATGATTTCTTTAATTTAACTTTATGAATTTGATATATTTCTTAATTTAATATTTTGATGTTGATTTTAATATTTTTTTCCTATTCTTTTCCATGAGTTTTTTGATATTGTCAAAAAGAGAAAGAGGTATATTAAGTATATACTTAAAAAATTAATACTTAAGAAACTCAATGAATTTCATGCTTGAAACCTTAATACTCATTATTTTAAATTAAAATATTATTTTAATATAAATATATAAATTATGTAAAATATTAACTAGAGCTTTCATGAAGTGTGCATTTATGTTTATATATATTATCACTTTATGATTTATACTAGTCAATTTATTGAAATACATTAAATTATATTTTTATGCATATACTCAAAGTTTTATCATCATCAAGAAAAAAAAGTTGTTGACTCTATGATTGATTTTGATGATTGTCAAACTTTGAGTATTTAAGTATTTAACCATGTGTTTCAAGAATGGATGTAGGTCTTTTCAGATTTTCAAGTTAAAATTATAATTTTATCAAGTTAGAGATCAAGAAAAAATGACAAGAGATAAAATTATAATTTTATAAAATTGAAGAAAATCTATTTCGGAAGCCTCAAGAATAAGCTTAAAAGATTTTTGATCTTTTGGAGGCACTCCCATAATTTTTGGATGCATAAATTAGAAGAAAATTAAATTATAGCAAAAGGATCAACACAAGGGATAACTCCTAGGTTATCCTCTTTCGAAATGGACTGCTCGGCATGCTTGGCACGCAAACTAGGCTGATCTAGTCTGAGACTGAGTCGATCTAGTCTCAGTGGAAGCAAAAGATAGAAAGTACAAAAAGCTAATTTTTTAAGATTCAGAGGATTGAGCCGATCCAGCTATAAACTGAGCTGACCTAGTTAGGATTGAGTCAACCTAGTCAAAAACTGAGTTGATCTAGTGATCGTAATGGCAGTTTTCTACAGCTTTTTCAAATAATCATTTCTCCACTCCAACAGCTATTTCAAGGCTTTCAATGGCTAGAACTGATCCTCAAGCTATCACAAAGAGTATAAAAGGCTAAAAAAATATTTTGAAAAAAAGATTAAGTGGATTAAAAGTAGAAATCATTCAAATTGTGAGATTTATTGAATATCTAAACAAAAAAGAGAAAAGAGAGGACTTTGTATATCAAATTCAGAGAGCTTCCAAGTGTGATCATCCTCATTCATTCAAGCTTCCTCTCAGCCTTCAAAGGAGAGAATACAAAGCTTCAAGAGCCATCTTTCAGCCTCTCCATCAAACTTCAAAAAAAGTTTTTTTTTTTTTTATTTTTGTGCTAAATTTTTATACTTGTATTTTTATTTCTTTATAAGTTTCTTTGAAAGAAAGAAATTTGAGGTGTAGGTTGGTACAAATCAAAAATTGGATAGTGTAAAGATTGTGGTTGGTGCTCCTAGGTTAGAACCAACCGGATTGATAGTGAACCTGAGAAAACTATCAGTGTAGGATTGTGGTCGATGAGCCCGACAAAACTAACTGAATTTATTTGTGATCCCAGATCAAAACAAACACATTATAATTTTGGATTATAGTGAAATTTCTAAGAGGATAGCTTGGGGAGTGGACGTAGATGCAGGATTGCACCGAACCACTATAAAATCTTTGTGTATTTATTTTGTGATTTTTTTTTTCTTATTTTCTTTATGTGCTTTACATATTTGCATTAGTTAGTTGCTTTTAGTTTTGTTGCTACACATTGCTTATTTACCATAAGCATTCAAGTTTCTTTTAATTAGAAGCACATATTTTCATTAAAATATAAATTGGCCAAAAGTTTTTAGAAATGTAATTCATCCCCCCTCTTGGATAGCTATACCTGGGCAACAAACTATAACCATTCAAAATGATATCATAAACATTTACTTTTATTGAAAACTGATAACTATTCTTGGCCAAAAGGCCTACAGAAATTCTATTCAATAAAAAACTTAGACAAAAGTGACAATCACTAAAAATAACTCTATGAGAATTGATTACAAGATTCATGATTTCTAAGGCTACAACTGGAACTTATCTTTTATCTCCAACATTCAGGAATCTCACGTATTCACCAAATCTCCTACTAACCTGTAAACCTTGCATCGAATTACAAATATGATTAGGGCTTTCGGTATCTAATACCCAGGTAGTAGTATCACAAATTGAGAAGTTGTAAGAAATTATCATATAATTTTCTTGTGCAGCAACTACTTGCTTCCTCCTCTGCCTGTTCGGGTCCAGGGTGGCAATGTATTGAGGATAGTTCCTCTTCCAATGCCCCTACTCTTGCAAAAGAAGCACTCCGCATGGCTCTGATCAAGCTTGTTCTTTTTGGTCTGACCCTGTGCAGACATCCCAGCATGCGGCTGTACCTTCTTATTGTTCTTCTTTTTATTCTTCTTTCCTTTCTTAAAAGATCGACCAGAAGAAGATCCTCCCACTATATTCATTGACCCCTTTTGGAGTTGATGATCCTTCTCAAAGTTCTGTAACAACCCCAATAACCCATGGTGGTTTACTACAGACTTTGTTATTCTAAAATAAGTAAGAAAAGAAAGAACTTAGGCAATGAATTCATGATCGCATCCTTTCCGAGCTGCTTATGTAGGGAAAAACCTAGGTTACTTGGTGTTCAATCATCTGGATCATATACAATACATGATTAATGACTGACGCCCCATCCCTCATACAAGCATTGAAAATGACACAACTAGTTTTGTATCTTTCAACGTTGTCAGGCATGCCAAAGGAGTTATTCAATATTTGAAGCATCTCCTCAGGCTGGGCATTCTCGAACGTGCGGCTAAACTCCTCATTCATTGCCGCCAGTATGATGCACCGAATGGTAGTACGATCATTGAGCCACTTCTAGTAAGTATCTCGGACTTCTCTAGCATTCGAAGCTGGCTCCTCAGGTGTCGAATTAGTTAATACATACAAGATTCGCTCATACGCTAGGACGTTTTTCAACTTTCGATACCAGCTATCAAAGTTGGGTCCAATGAGTTTGTCATTGTCCAACAATGATCGGAGCGATAATGTAGTGGCTATTTCTGCACAAAAAAAAATCATAGATCTAATTAGTATATGAATTATTTACTCTAAAGACTTGGACTTTAGTTTAAAGATTCTCTCACTATTTTGTTCAAATCAGTAGCCTCTATCTTCAATTCGAGGAATTATCCCTAATTTCTTAGTAGGTACTAAAATCCATATAGATTACACACGAGCCCAACTTTAGTTGGTTAATCCACGTGTACCTATGGGTAGGTTTATAATCAATTGTTTCACCAAATAACTTCTAGTAATTTAATTTTTATTCCAAAAATCTAACCAGTAGGCTTTGGCCTCTACTGAAAAAATTCAATTAGGTCCAACCATTAACATTACCATATTTGGTGTATCAAATCAACAAATGATCAAGCCCAACTTTGGTCGACCAACCTGACCACCATTAGAAAGATACAACCAAATTATCATATTATGAATGATAATTCTATTAGTCAATAAGCACTAGATCTTTGGACCTCCAAGGATTTTTAAACCAATGGATCCATTATCACTCAACTTAATAGAAGGCTATGACTTAGTTATCATAATAACTTTATCATTTTAAGGATCTAATAATTTTAGAAGATTTTATTAACTAATTTTAAGAAGAATTGATCAGCTAATTTGGATCCTTCCACTGACTTCACCAAGTTAGATCAATAAGGATCTAATTAAAACTGGCATTAGGAGCATCTAAATCAGTCAAACTGATTTACTTAATTGACATGGGTGAGTCCAAATCACTAAGTGGTCTAATCAAAATCTAATTCATCAGGATGGTCAGGTAAGTAAGATCAATGAAAGGTATATGCCATTAACTCGTCAAAGATCAAATTAGTGTGAGTAGCTCCCAATTAAAAACCACTGGGCTGAGCTGCCAGACTTACCTTAGACACCATCTGATTCATTAATTTCAATTTGACCAACTTAGCGATATTAGATTCGACTATGTAGCCATGAATCAAGTTCATTTGGTCCTCATTAAAGGCATGGGCTTGACCAACTACAACTATTATAATTTGGTCTAAAGAGTTCTTGACCTAATCTAAATCAATATTTAGTTAGATTTGAGCAATTACTATAATTTAGTCCATTCTTTAACTAACCTTAGGTCTAACCCAATTGATGGATCTAATTCGACTAATCCAATAACCCATATTTTATGATCAATGACTTAGGATCTTTAATTTATAATTCTAAATCTTAATTCATCATGTTTAATTCTCAATTAAGTTTAAGGCTGAGGGTTAGGGTTCGGCATTTCAAAAAAAAATTTTAAAATTTTTTGAAAGGTTCTTTACATCTTAGTACTGTTTCACTAAATAAGTCGACCCATTTCAAAATTGGATTGGTTTATTTCATAAATAAGCACTAGATGTAGGTTTGATCTCATAAAATCAGCCAATTATGACATTAGCCAATTTCTTAATTAGGCTAGCTTGGATCCCATCCATGCTGGTCCGAGTAGAAGTCAAGCTAGCTCGATTCCTAAGACAGCCAGCTCGGACAAAAGGCCTGAAGGCCATCATTCCAATCGGACAGGCTCGGATCCAATCCAAGCCGACCCAAATTGAAGCTGAGCTGGCCCGATTTCTGATCGAGTCGGCTAGAGCATCAATCCAAAAATTGTATCATGGCTGGCATGCTGGTCGAGTTAGCTCGATTTCTGAGAGAGCCAGCTTGACTGGCAAATAGAACCTTCCTAAGATCATGTTCAAGTTTAATCTAAAACTATGTACTCTATATAAAAAATCATGAAATTATTTAGATTTAATCTAAACACTAATTCATGATAAATTTTAGATTAAACCCTTTAAACTTATCATGAAAATCATTAGATCTAATCTAAAATTTTTATGATCAATTTTATAGATCATAAGGGGTAAACCTTATAGTAGGATAACCTACAGTCCATGCGATCATTATTTTTATTTTTCAGATCAGATTATTATTTACATCTAATCTAAAAATAATCTAAATCATGCATATATAATATATCAAAGAACATGCTGCCCTGATACCAATTGAAGGAAGCGTGTAGAGTTTCTAGCTCTACTTTTAAAAATCTTTTTTGATAAATGCACAACTGATAATATTATTAATCTTATTAATAATGAAAAGCTATAGATCCAATATAAAAAATCTTACATACCATAGAATCTAATGTATTATATATGGATGCATATTTAAAAATAAAAATAAAATCAACAGTAAAACTATTTTACTGCTCTACATGTTTAGAACATGTTACCTTTTTGCGGATAGAAGAACTCCACAATCTGATCTCCTTGGTATAGATCTGAATGCCATGATGCAGCCACATACACGTCTGGCCTCTATGAGTAATCCATATGAGGTCTTGATCTCGATCAATTTCTTCCAAGTGCTAGCTCTGCAGAAACCTTCAATGGCTGATTTAGATCAAACTTCTTTTAATTTTCTTCACCGAGTCTTTGGACATTCCAGATCGCAATGATTATAGATGAAAAGATGAGGAGGTTCTCCATCTGGATCTATGAAGTCACAACCCTCGTAACTCACAGATCTAAATCCTAAATCTTAGATAGATTCTAGGATATGCACTCACCCAAAAATCCTTTACGCAAGAAATCCTTCACACACGCAGAAAAGACTTTCTCTTCTCTCTTTTTCTTCCGATGTTCCTCTCTCTTCTTTCTATGTTCCCCTTATTTTGCATGTCTATAAAATCAAATATTTTATAGATGTGCACAAACAAAGGAGGCGTGAGGAAGTAGTTTAGATCAAATGGTTACCTATTGAAATTCAAATCTCATTCAAATTCAATTGGTAACCAGATCAAATAAATTCATAAGGCGCATGAGAAGGAAGAATGCATGCCCTCCCTTGCATGGAAAAAATTCATGAGAAACCTTTTCTCGTGGAGAAAGGATGGTGCAAATCAAAGGATGATATGGCGCATGGGAAGACTAGTCAAACTAGTCTCATTGTTAGTCCTCCAATCGAACCAATCCAATCCAAATTGGTTAGACTCAATTAGACTAGATTAAACCCAACTTATTTAGACTTAATTAGGATAAGTTGAATCCTAATCAAATTAAGAATTAATCAAGCTAAACTCCTAATCAAATTAGGGATTAAATCTTCTTGACGATTAGATCATATTATAACCTAATCGGATCAAATCCAAATGAATCCAATTCAATTGATCTTGATCCAAAAATAATCACTCAATCAACTTGAATTAATTAGTGATCAAATCATTAATTAAACTTTTCTTGATCAGCCATTAGATCGGATAAGAACCTCTAGTGTGTGTGATCCTATAGGTTCGAACTTAAGCCGGTAGGATAGGAACCAATTTTTTATACTAATCGAAGTGACCATCTCGTAATGATACCCGACATTCGGATAGGTCGAATAGTGCAATCGCAACATTGAGAATCTACATGAATATGGTTACCACATAATTCATCCCTTTGACCTCTGTGCATAGGATGACTCAAGGTTAAACTGTCAACTTTAGAAGATACATCCAAATCATGTCTCAAAGCAATTAGTCCTATAATCCTTCACTAGGACTACCCTGGCTAAGGCTTTGCTAAATTGAAATACTATTGAACACAGCTCCTGTGTCCAGGAGTAGTCAATCCCATCTTGACTCATGCACCGACTTCTCAAGTACTTGACTATACTCAGAAATCTTCCATCACTAAATTAAAAATTCAGATAGTTCGACACCAAAGCACAGTGAGTTACTTAAAAGTCATCATGGTGATCTTAGGTCGGAGGGATACTTATGTCCATATTTCATCAGAGCAATTCTTGATAGGAGAAAAGCTCCAGAGTCAATCATGTTTAGTGCAGATGTATTCCTACATCTCACTTGCATGCCATACCAGTATCTCTACACTCTTTGATTAAGAGGACAACCAATCTATATAGCATATAATGATCTATACTCGATAAACGTTATCATCCTTGATAATAATATATCATTTGATCATGAATATATTTAAGAATTAAATAATAAATTTTTTTTTATCGATTCTAAATAGTCTTAAAGACTTCATCACAACAGACAGGAGTTCATTAGAAGATGAAAGATTTATGATAAAAAAGTTAGAATAATTTTTATTCAATTAATAATTTATATATAATTATATAAAATAGCTCGATCATCATCAGACTGATGATTGGCTTTAGAACACTATTCTCAATACACAGGTCGAATATGGTAGTGATTACGTAGCCACTGCTATAGATCCTATGACAGCGATTCCAAGAACTGCTGCTATAGAGTCTATGGCAGCGGTTCAAAAAATTGCCATCATAGTTTTGGTAGTGGTTACGAAACCGCTGTGATGAATCTATTACATCGATTGATATGTGGTCTATGGTAGCGGTTGACATGCCTACGGCAGCGATTTTGGAACCATTATCGTAGATTTTGAATAATAAAAAAATATAAAAAATTTAAAAAAATTAATTTTTTTATCTAATAAATATAGTTAAATATATATAACATAAAAAAATATTATAAATATGATAATATTTCTAAAATAATTAAATTTTATTATTGAATAAAATTTATTATAATATTTTTTAAAAAAATACATCAAATGTCTGCTAAATCCACGTCTAAGTCATCATCATCGGAAGAAGATGGAGCACGAATTGGAGCTAGAGCTAAAGCTGGAGCTTAGATGTTAGTGGAGTAGATGCTGGTGGTCTCTGGATGGCTGATGCGAAGGTGGATGAAGTATGCTTCATCTACGACTCAGATGTAGAGCTTCGTATAGACCAAAATGCTTGGTATGCAGTGCAACTTTGCTTGGAGGGGGAGAAAATCCTGTGCATCATGTACTATAATTTGTTAGATATCTACGATAAGCTTAACCTATCCATATAGACATATCAGAAAGAATAATCATCTAGATTAACCAAAATAAACTTTTACAAATCTTAATATTAATTTTTAATATAATATTTTTTATATACTATTTGTTTTTCCTGTGAGATACATGCTTTGGTAAGCAGCATTACTAATAATGTTGCTTACCAAAGCACATATCTAGTAAGAAAAACAAGCAGTATCTAGAGAATGTTGCATTAAAAATTAATGTTAAGATTTACAAAAGTTCATTTTGGTCAATCTAGATAATTATTCTTTTTGATATGTCTATATGGATAGGTTAAGCTCGTCGTAGACATCCGACAAATTATAGTACATGATGCGGAGGATTCACTCCCCCTCCAAGTGGAGTTGCACCGCATATCAGGTATTTTGATCTACGTGAGATGGTGTTTTGGTGCCATCATGACCTGCAATGTTAATGAATATTAATCTATATAATATATTGAATAATAATATTAGTAAGAGCATCAATAAATGTAGAAGTTATCGCCTAGTGCCATCTACAAGATGAACATCACCATCAATTCTGACAAATGTATCTGGGATCTCGACAGCTCTAGATAAGTTTTGCCCTAAAGGAGCACTTTATATGCATGATCCACCATTGTCATCAACCTCGGTATCATCAAATATATGCTTAGGCACCATCCTCACAACAACACCCCACTAAGGCTCTAAGGAATCACTAACGTAGAAGACTTGACTAGCTTGGAAGGCAAGTATATATGGTTCTTCAGTGCAGAAATGACATTACATATTGACTAGAGTAAAATCGCACTCATCAGTCTTCATCCCTAACTTGGATAATGTGTCAAATCAATTATATTTCATTAATGCAATCCTTTCTTTAGAATAGTAGTCTAATATGATTATCTTCTCCACCACCTCATAATAGTTTAGATCCTCTGTACGAGGCTGTAAATCCTTCGAGCTAGCATCATACCCAGTGGTAGCGCTCAACATCATGCCACTATTTTTGTGTTGCCATATTTACGGACCGACTATAAATATTAAATCTATAGTCCTTAATGATGAGTTGTTTGTACTCATACACGGTACGGTTAGGGCCCATTGAAAGAGCATGCACTTCATAGCTCACATCATCGAACGATAATCTCCACACCTAATTAAGGAGATGATATCTAATTAATTAGTAAATATGTTCAAATAAGTTGTACAAGATAAGAATATATAATTGCTTACATGATCTTTGAATCACTCAGAAAATTTTTTGCTATGCATTTTCTCTTTCTCCTGCATACTTAGAGTGTCGTATTTTACTCTTATCATCTTCTTATATTTGCTACATGCATAAAAAATAAATTTAGATATAATTAAATATTTTTATAATTATCATAAAATAAATAAGATTAAGTGACTCATCTTATGTATGGCTCAATGACATCATAGTTGAAGAGCACCTAGCGGTGTGCTATATCCCTTTTCTCAATGCTCAAATCAGTGAGATGGTATAAAATGAAAAGTCCACCTGACTGTGGAATGGATTCAAATGTTGGCTCAATTGGCTCATACTGATCATCCTGATTTCTTATTGACCGCTTATGACGTATCTCGAGCTTGTTTAAGTACATGATAAAAAAATCTATACACTCTTGATCCAAATAACCTTCTGCTATGGATCCCTCCAGGTAATTCATATTTTTTATATAAGATTTTAGAGTTTGAATATTTCTCTCAGTAGGATACATCCATCGACAAAATACTAAGCCTCCAAGTGTAATTTTGCTGCAAGATGCATGGTAAGATGTATTATAATCGTAAAAAATAATGGTGAAAATATCTTCTCCAGATCATATAATATAGTCACCGCTCTTACCTTCATTTCTTTCACATCTTTCTTAAGCAACCTCTTTGTACAAATATCTCTATAAAAGTTGCAAAGACGAATAACAGTCATTCTGACATTTTTTGGTAATACACGATGAATAGCTATTATGATCAATTCTTGCATCTGCACATGATAATCATGAATCTTCAATCCTTAAGTTTGACATCCTTACTATTCACACACTTTGATATATTGCTTGAGTATTCATCTGGGATCTTTACATTCTCCAACACATGAAGAAATGTGGACCGTTCAGAGGCATTCATAATATAACATGCATAAGAGAGCTTCCACTATTCTTCCCCACTAGCTCTAGGTGGAGTGATCTTCTAATACCCATTCTTTCAAGTCAAATTGAGAATTCAAGTCATCCTTGGTCTTATCCTTAATGTTCAAGATTATTGCCAATAGGAGCTCACATACGTTCTTTTCAATATGCATTATATCTAAGAAGTGGCACAATAAGTTTGTCTCCCAATATGGCAAGTCAAAGAAGATGCTTTTTTTCCTCCAATTAAAATATGTGTCATCTTTCTTTGATCAATGCTTCTTGTTCTTACCATCAATCAGATTATTTTTTTTAAATTCAACACTAAGACTATCCAACTCTCTCAACACCTCACTTCTAGACATCCGGGTAGGCGCCTTATGTTCTTCAATAATGCCATTGAAGGAGCATGCATCCTTTCTGTATGAATGGTTCTGATGGAGAAAACATCGATGCCTCATAAAGCTAAAGCTCCTTCGATGTGTTAACATTTTAGATTGAATACTTTTTCATAAATTGGGCATGCTAGCTCACCTTTCGTGCTCCAACCCGATATTAGGGCATAAGCTAGAAAGTCATTTATTATCCACAGAAGCGCTACATGCATGGAGAATGATTCATTCATCAAAGCATCAAAAGTTGGAACATCTTGAATGCTCCACAACTAATTCAGCTCAGCAATAAGAGGCTACAAATAGACATCAATGTCATTACCTACCTTATTTGTTCCAAGAAGGAGCACTGTCATGAAAGCAAAGAATTTTTTCATACACATCCATGATGGAAGGTTGTAAACGTGAATAAACACTAGCCATACACTATGGGCAAAATTCACATGCTTAAATGAGTTAAAATCATTGCATGACAAGTCCAACCTCACATTACGTATCTCTTGTGCGAAGTCAAAATGTATTTTATTAAACTTTTGCAATGCCTCTCCATCGACTGGATGCCTCAATGCATTATCTTTTGTTTATTTCTCTTCATACCATCTCATGTCCTTCAATATCCTTACCGATATAAATAATTTTTATAGTCTCAAAATCAAAGAAAAATGTCACATCAACTTTAAGATATATGGGTTGATGTGCCATCTTTATTCTATTTTTATCTTGGTACACCGCACCTCGTGCACTTATTTCGGTTGACGTTCTCTTTCCAATAGAGCATACAATCATTGGGACATGCATATATCTTGGTGTAAGTAAAGCCTAGCTGTTCAATAATCTTCGATGCCTCATAATTATTTTTTGTAATTTATGCATCGTCCGGAAGAATGTCCCCCAAAAGCTCTAATATGTAGTTCACTCCATTATTACTGAATCCATTGGAGCATTTCGCATGATACAACTGAATTAAGAACTCCAGCTTCGCCATCTTTTCACACTCGAGATACAACGAAATATTAGCATCCTTCATTAACTTACGGACCTTTTTCACGTCCTCACTATTTATCGTTCTACCAATCACAAGATCAGGCATGGACGTAGATGCACCGTCATTATGGCCAACAAATAAAAAAATATCACGAACCATTTGTTCCACTTCCCCATCATGTTGATCGCCTCCTTGCAGCCTACCCTCATCATATTGATCCCAATAAATTTTATAACAAGCTTTAAAACTAGAAATAATAAGGTGATCATTTATATCTTGACGAGGTAGCTACGGTCCATCCATATACTTCTTACAAGGACATTGGATAAGTCTATGGTCTTCAAATTTTTTTGTAGCAAAATCAAAAAATTTTTGAAGTTCAGCCTCATATTTTGGTGAGAGCTTACTAAACTTCATCCATCCCTTCTCCATTATAAAAATGATGATACTATATTTAAATCATGTATAGAACTTAAATTATATACCAATGCATTGTAAACAACTCATAAGCCATAACTGACTGCAAATAGATATTTCATATACATCTAATTAAATGCATCCTATCACCAACTAATAGATAAAAAAAGGTCCTATCCCTTTTAGGAATTGTATTAATTTTATAAATTTATTATAGTAATCAAATGATATGCAACAAAAATTGAAAAAAATTTCGACAGCATTTTTTCTTAGTTCTCTAATGTAGGGAGAACAAAAAAAAATGATATCCAAAATTTTAATTGAAACCCTTAGCATACCGTTTGATTATTTGTAATTCTCAAACTATCCAAGTTGGATAATCAATTAATCATTATACATAATTCTCCCATCCGTACAAAAAATATATAAATGTACAGATGTTGGAGATTATGTATATTAATTAATTAACGGATCTATCGTTATGCAATGCAATAAACAAAAATAATAAGATATAAATAGTAACCCAAAAAATATTATGCAATAAATTTTATAACATGAATTACATTCATAAATAATTAAAAAATAATAAATTATAATTTTACTTTTTATTAATCAAGAGCAATAAATTAGTTAGGATAGAACTTACCTTAAATATTAAAAAAATAAAAGTAAAAAGGAGGCTCAAATTCATCATTTAATCATGCTTTGTAATATACTTTCCGTATTCGCTACAGCTAAACCAAATTAGCTACGAACGATTGCCCGCTAAACAATCGCTGACCATCCAAGATCGTCTTGCCATTTAAAATTATTAAAATATTTACAGAAGAAGAGAAAAAATAAGATTTCTCCACATCAAAAAAAGCATTCCAAGAATTAACCATTTTCCACCAGAAATCATCATAGACTCTTTATAAAAAAGAAAACTAATTTTTTAAAATAAAATATTAAAAAAATAAATAAAAAATAATATATATTATTTTTATTAATATTAAATTTAATAATTTAAGATATAATATTAAGTTATGAATATATTTTAATTTATTAATATAAAATAATAAATAATTTATGAATAATATTAAATTTAATATTTTAAAATATAATATTAAATTATAAATATATTTTAATTTATAAATATAATAATAAATAATTTATGAATAATATAATAAATTTAATATTATATTCATTAAGCATAAAAAATCACTAAATCAATAAATCAATCAATAAATTTAATATATTAAGCATTAAAGAATATAAATTAATAAATTAATTAATAAAAATAGTAGAGCCAATCTATACTGACGGAGGCGGTCGATGGTGGGGCAGGGTGTAGGGCCAAAAGGGGCCGACGGTGGAGTGGGGCATAGGGCCGGGGCCAAGGGAGGCAGGGCCAAAGGGGGCCACCGGTAGGGTAGGCTGGCGGCAAGCTAGGTCGGCAGAGGGCCGGGACCGAGGGAGGTAGGGCCTATGGCGGTGCTAGAGAGAAGGGGGTGCCGGGGCGAAGGGGTGGGTGGTGGAGGGAGGGAGCCGATAGGGGGTTGAGTGAGGGAGAGAGCCAAAGGAGCCGAAGCTGGCAGTGGAGCTGAGGGAGGGGGCAGTGGCGGGTGGGCCGGCGTGGGGTGGTAGCTAGGGACAAGGTGAGAAGAGAGAAAGAGAGATAGAGGGAGGCGGCTGGCGATGGGGTAGGTCGATGGAGGGGCGGGTCGGTGGCGGGAAGGATAGCTAGGGTGAGGGTAGAGAGGGAGAGAGAGAGAGAGAGAGTGAAAGTTTATATCGGAAAGATGAAAGGTTCAATGCAGACCAAAAATTTATGCTGGACCTATGGCAACGATTTTCAAAATCACTGCCATAGGTCAAAACTATAGTAATGGTTAACAACCGCTGCAATAGGCCTATAGCAGTGGTTTTTACTAACCGCTGCTATAAATTCAAATATAAAATTTTTATATATTTTTTTAAATATGGTATAATTTTAAAATTTAAAGACTATTTTTATCATTTATTATCTAAGTAATTATCGTTAGAGTGTCATCACAAAAGACCGCCTCGATCTGATAGCCCTAGCTATGTCGATCGATAAAAATTAATTTTGACGGTCATGAACGATCACATGATGATCTGATAGATAAAGATCATCAATTAATCCAAAAATTTACAATGATGATCTTGGTGTCATTTGTATCATGCTATTAAAGTTTCACTTCAATTGGATATCACTATCATGATCGATTTAGTATAGGATAATTTCGATCGTTAAATGAGAAACAAGTGATCAAAGAACCAGACGACGTTTGATTATGAGATAATTTTTTAGATAAATAATCTTAGCTACTACTTTAATCATTTTTATGGTGGTAATCATAAAATTTAAATCATGGATCTAAGAACTATCCAAAATTATACGTCACTCGATATCAGTTCTTAAACTCCTTTAGTAGTTATGCTTATGCTTTTGCAAGATTTACTTAACATGAATAATTCATATAAAAATAATTTAAATTTTATGATCACCATCATAAAAATAATTAAAGTAGTAGTCAAGATCATTTATCTAAAAAATTATCTCATAATCAAACGTCGTCTGGTCCTTTGATCACTTATTTCTTATTTAACGGTCGAAATTATCCTGTACTAAATCGACCATGATAATGATATCCGATTGAAGTAAAATTTTGATAGTATAATATAAATATCACTAAGATCATCGTTATAGAATTTTGGATCTATTGATGATCTTCATCTATCAAATCATCACGTTATCGTTCGTGATCATCGAAATCAAATTTTACTGATCGATGAAGCTAGAGCCATCGGATTGAGGTGATCTTTTGTGATGATACTCTAATAATAATTATTAAGATAATGAATATTAAAGATATATATTAAATTTTAGAATGATATAATATTTAAAAAAAAAATAAAAAAAATATAACAGCGGTTACAACGAACCACTGCAATAGACAAAACTATGGCAGCGGTTACATAAAACTGTTGCTATAGATCGGATCTATAGCAATGGTTATATCTAACAGCTGCCATAGATTTCTATCTATTACAATAGTTATCACTAACTACAACCATAGGTCTGACATATATGGCAACAGTTAATTAAACGTGGGCATAGGTCTGATCTATGGCAACGGTTATTATGAATCATTGCTATAGATCGATCTATGACAGCGATTTTGTATAACCGCTACTATAAGTCGACCTATGACAGCCATTGAAAATAACCGCTGCCATAGGTCAGACCTATAGCAGCGGTTATATATAACCGCTACCGCGGATCCTATGACAGCAATTTTTAAAATTGCTGTCACAATATGCACTATCGTAGTCCCATTCTATAGTAGTGAACTGTTGGGCTGTAGAAGGAATCTCATTGCGTGTTGAGCTATAAAAGCCTCTCGCCAAACCTACAGGGACTGAATGCCCAGCCCCTCCTTAGTTGGAAGGCAAACCACCTCTCAGGCAATAAGGTGAACACCATTCCCTATAGGGTGAGATCTCTAGAGGAAGCCCCTAATCTACCGCTCCATCCTCGCTAGAATAGACCTTGGAATAATAGTATGAGAAAGGAGGTACACAAGGATAGCGCTGAGGATGGACTTGATAAAAGTGACCCTGGCCATCATCGATAGTGCTTCAGCCCTCAAATCGGCCCCAAAATGCCTCTTCTAATTCAATACAGTTAGGCCTCCAAAGGCACCATCTTGTGATGGGAACATCGAGATATCATAAGACATCAGTATGCTTGACAATGCCAAGGATCTCCCTGATTGCCTGCCTATCTCAAGCTTTGATCTTTGAATTGAAATAAATCGTAGACTTGTCCACATTAACCCTCTGGCTAGACACGGTGCAATACTCCTCCACAATCTTTCTGAAGGCTGAAGCGTTCCAGACTAATGCCTAACCCATCGATAAACAATCATCTTCGAAGAGCTGGTGCGAGAATGACTTAGTACCAGGGGTCGACCAGTAGGGATCACCACCTGGCTCATGGTAGCCATCCACAGAGCTTGAGACAAGGCATTAGCACAAATAAGAAACAAATAAGGAGATAGAGGACAATCTTAGCGAAGGCCGATAGAAGAGTGAAAGAACTCCGAAGGCATGCCATTGATCAAGATGGAGGAGGGGACATGGACACAACCTCTGATCCAGTAGCTATGGAACCTGAAGCTTCTAAGGGCATGGTAAAGAAACTCCCAAGACATGTAGTCATGGGCCCTCTCCATATCGAGCTTAATGGTCATAAGACACCTCCTAACTGGGGCTCTCTACAAATCCTGCATGAATTTCTCCATGATGAGGATATTGTCAGATATATTATGGCCAGCAACAAAGGCCCCTTGCTTAGGGCTAATCAATCGGGGTAGGATTGGCTTCAACTTTTCCACCAGAATTTTGGCACAAATTTTGTACATAGTGGTGCATAAGCTAATAGGCCTATAATGATTGGACTGGATGGCATCCATCCTTTTCAGAATGAGCACAATAAAGGTTCTCTTTCACTCATCAGACATCATTCTAGTAGCAAAGAACCGTTGAATAGCCTCCACCACCTGCTCACGGATAATGGCCTAATACCATCTAAAGAACAAAGGGAGGAAGCCATCAGGTCTAGGGGCCCGGTCCTCGGTCATCACATAGATCAAACCTCGGATCTCCTCTCTGGACACAAGATCAATTAGGGAGGCATTCTTCCTAGGTGTCACCTGGCTGGCCGGCAAGGTAGGTTGGGCCAGACTCACCACTCTGGGGTGCACCGAACATCTTGAGTGAAAGAAGCTCAGGATTTCCTGCCTCACCCCATTTGGAGTATCAGTCCACTATCCATCAGTATCCCTCAAGGCTTGAATCTGGTTCGTTTGTCTCCTCACCATCGTGGCCTAGTGAAAGAAGTGGGTGTTCCTGTCACCCTCATGCAGTGACTGGACTCTAGACTTATGGTGCCAGAAAACCTCCTGCTGTCTGAGTAGAGCATGGTGTTGAGCAAGCTTAGCTCTGAGAGCAGCCAGGTCATCATCTAAGAGCCCATCCTCCATGTCCTCCCTGGCTTGGAGATTGGAAATAGATGTCTCCACCTCCTCAAATCTCTTGAAGATGTCACCAACCTCTATTCGATTCCACCTCGTGAGTCAATGTCTCGTAATCTCTAGCCTGCAATTAATTTTGTAGATGGCATTGCCTCAGATAGGCAGTCTCTAGATCTCTTGGACAATGTCCCAATAGCAGAGGTAGAAAATCTAGATTTTCTCAAACTGGAATGGGGCTCGGTAAGAGCAATCGATCACCATAGAAATCAGTAAGAGACTATGATTAGAGGCTATCCTCGAAAGGTGGGATCATCATTCGGATCATGGCAATGGACAAATCTTCTGAAGATAGAGAGGAAGGATGGCTTGCCACCCTCCCCCCCCTCCCCACACCCTCCTCATATTCCACACTAAGATCTTCATCACTAGGAGTCATCATCAGGAGAGGCCATGCCGAATCCTTCTGCATGACCCAAGCATGGTGCCTTGCTTCCTGAATGCCAGAGGTCTCCACTTCAGCCCCCTATAGCACCTCCTTTACCCTCTCAACTACCAGGACATAGTCTTGGCAAAACTCCCTTTCTGGCCAACTAATTTTTATGGCTCGCACCAACATATCCCCCTTCCCTTGCTCATCATTCCATCTTTTAGGTGGAAAGAGAGCCCGCATTGCCAAATCCATGGTAATAGGTGCTTGTCTGCAGGCGTCGAAGGGAGCTTCCTGCCTATAGATGCTAGATCTACCTCCTCCCCTCTAGCCAATGCCCCTTGGATAGTCGCAATAGGCCACTAGCCCTCTATGGCCACCTTCTTCCCAGTGCCCGTCACATCATTAGCCCGCACACTCACCTCTGCATCCATCATCGAAGAACACCTTGCACTTATTGGAGCTATCACCAAAGGCTGGCCTGGGTGCTTGCTCTGATTCTCAGTGGGGTAAAGGATCCGCTGCTCTACCTTCCCAGTCGCTTGAATCATAACCCCCACCACAGGCATAGCAAGGGGGGTCGAGCTATCCCCCAAAGCAACGAGCCTAATAGAGGGCGCCCCCCCCCAGCTTGCATGGTGAGCTATAGGCCCGCTTCAAATGGGCCGAGCCGTGGCCCACTTCAAGCATTGGCAAATTAGATAGGCCCGAGCATGCTCCTAGGCCTAGCTTCATGGGCCCTCTCCATCTCCTTGGTCTGCCAGCACTGAGAAGGCCGACTCAGTGTGAGTTGGCTCTCCCACTGCCGCTTTAGCTAAGCCCCGAGGGAGCAAATGTCGGCAAGCCACCTTGGCCATCTTTTACTAGCCATCAACATCTGGAGTAGACTTGGGCACTGACCCATCTCTTGGAGGCGAGTACGGTCACTCCATTTGGTCTTTCCATAGTATTGATCTCAATTCCATCGACTTCTTTCCCATAGCCACCGTCCTTAACGGATGGATCCCTGAGGTGACCACCCACAGCCCAAGTCATGGTCGAACTAGGCACTCCTTCCCTTGCTCCGCTCCAAGCTCCTTTTTCTCCTTAATAGCAACCTTCATGGGGGACAATGGGGTCTCGACCATGTTCTCGAGTCGGAGGGGGCACTCGCACCCACCTGATGGAAGCTCTACCAAAAACACCTTGCACCAATCGTTGAAGTGGATGATTTGGCCACAACGAAAGCAAACCCTAGGTAGGTTTTTATAGATGAAGGGCCGCCAAAACATCGTGTTATTCCCCCTAATGAGAACACTAGGTTTCAATAGCATGGATGAGTCGATCTCCACCTGGATCCTTGCAAAATCATTCTTTTTCAATTAATTGGTGAAGTCAACATCGGAATCCCTGCTTCCTTGACAATGCCCAAAAGCCTTATGGGGCTCCAAAATTCCATGGGAAGCCTAGGGAGCCACATGGTCATCTTCACCCAAGGATCAAGTCCGACACCCACGGCTCTACTGCTAGTAGCTACCCAGCAGTCAACCATGGCCCACCTCAAAGTTTGTTGTTGGCCTCCTCCTCTAATTTGAATTGGAAGAGGAGATGGTCCTTAGCCAAAGCAAAAGGCTCGACGTCATTAGGGATTTTACCCCTCGCCTTGAAATCCTGGACGATCTAGTCCATTGGAACTCATCGGCCCAAGCTTCAAACCGAGACTTCCCCCTCTCCTCCTCTAAGAACTCCAAAATTTTGATGAAGCAATGCCGGAGTTGGTTGACCTCCACCTTGGAGATTTTGTGGGAAGTCCACATCCCCTGCCGCACATGACCTCCAGTTGTTCTTGCCTCGACTCTTCCACCTTCATCGAAGATTGGGGATGGATCTCCACTGGCTCGCGCGCCCTTCTCCTTACCCACAACCCTAGTCTCCATCAGCCCACCAGCCACTCGAAGTAATGCCAGAAAGAAACATAAAAATAATTTTCAGTAGCTTCTCTTTCTTCTAAAACTCTTAAGGGCAAGTCAATTAAATGAATCTAAACCCAAGCGTATTGAATATTGTCACAACTAGGCCTAAGTTTGGCCGCCAACTCTCCAATGCAAGAAGTTGCCTGCCCAGGGACCATGGTCCTTGAGCCAATATGCAGAGTTTCACTTCCTCAGAGGGAGGTTTGAAGACTAGAACTCCATCTAAGAGTGTTGAAATCTGGAATTCTCCTTTCACATTTCATCGAATTCTCATCTCTCTTTGAATAAAGTCTAATGAACATCTCTTTCTGAGAAACTTACCAACCAGAGCATTCTTCCATTGAGTACAACCATGATCGATCTCCTCGTCTGATAAACTCATAGCCTAGGTGAACTGCTCCTCCAAGGCTGCGACGTCCTCCTTCGTGGCATGTGATGTTTTCCATCAGAACCGCTATGGAACCTGAACCACGTTGGCCCAAGATCTCGTCACCTCCACCATCGTTGGACCACCATGTGCTGTTGAGCCGTGATGAGGTAAGTGATTCACCCCCTTCCCATCCAGATCCAGTCTTGGAGAGGGTCCCGATGCGGAAGCCCTCTTCGCTTGCTGCCAATCGAGGTCCGTATTGGACCTCATCGCCTCCCCATCACTTGCAGACGAGGGTTTCATTGAAATACTTATTTTTACCTTATCAGGCATCAATCGCACTCTTGCTAGTTTTTTTGTTAATCATGGTCTAGTTTTATACAAACTAGAAATCTAAAATATGCCAAATCCATATAAAAAGCTGGATACTTTAATTCTCATTATCTAGCATCTAATATTTGACTTTTATTTTGTGAAACCTGCAGAAATTTGCATATAACCAAAGTTCTTCAATCTCTAAGTATATTCTGGGTGCTTTTCATGCTTGATGCAGAAAATTTTAGCAAATCAATATAATCCATGACTATATCCTCTAATTTAATAAATCCTATATAAAGAACAACAGAAAATGATTGGCAATTCAAAGTTCAATTAACTGAAAAATACTAAGAAGAATGCTAAACCCATGCAGACTGAATGGAGAGACATGCCATATAAAAATTGTAGCATCAACAGCTTTAAACTTATGGTTCATTCTTATTTTCTCCCTTTTTTTTTTCCCTCTAAATGAAAGAAATTGAATGCACACTTAGTGAGGAGGAATTGGGATCTAAAATGAGAATGAAAATAAATAACTTTCATTGAGAATGTATATCCCAATCCCCCCAAAATCTAATCCCAGCTCTTTTAGTATTTAAAAGTAATTCTTTATGCACCGCTTGTGGCGTAGAAAAACTACGCCACTCCCATCTAATTGGTCCACGTAACCACCACTTTTCAATGCACATTTAATATTTATAATTTTGCTTTTTTGTTTGAAATTTTGAATGATAAAAATATCTCTTCTCTTATTAAAAATTATGACATCACGTGTTGATATTATGAAATCCTACGTTAAAATTATAATTTTTTGTATAGAATGTCATAATTTTCTTCTAGAAGTCATAAAAAAAATATTTTTATCATTAAAAAATTCTGACACGTATTTAATATCTGTAGTTTCATTTTTTTGTTTGAAATTTTGAATAATAAAAATATTTTTTTATTTTTAAAAAAATTATAATATTTTATATTATATTAGGACATCCTATATTCAAATTATGACTTTCTGTATAAGATATCATAATTTGACCATAAGGTATCATAAAAAAGAAAGAAATATTTTTATTATTAAAAATTTATAAAATTTTTAAATGATGAAAATGCTATTTTATTTTTATGATTTTTGTAAAAAAATTATGACATTCTGTGCAGAAAGTCATAATTTTAACTTAGGATATTATAATATCGACTCAGAATATCATAATTTTTTAAAAGAGAAGAGGCATTTCATCATTAAAAATTTTAAAAAAATAAAATTATAGGTATTAAGTATGCGTTGGAAAGCAATGGCTATATGGCCCAATCAGATAGAGTGGTATAATTTTTCTACACTATATATAATGTACAAAGAATTACTCTAGTATTTAAATCCCTTTCCGATTTTAGTCACAAATCAAACACATCGAGGATATGGCTACTCTAGTTCTCATTCTAATTCCAATTTAGATTCTGATCGCAAACCAAACCACCATTAACTTCACTTTTCATTGCCTTCCCTACCATCCATTTTTCTTAATCCAAATTTGTTCTTCTCTGCTCTCCAATTCTCTAGGTACAAATATGTAAAAATATGGTGTCAACGCTTGAATAACATTGGGCCAATTTTGACATAAATAGCAAATATAGTTGCTTTTGGATCCACTAAGTGCATGTTTAGTTTGGGAAGTTTCTGAAATGAAAATGAAAATTAAAACTAATGACTCGCATTCCAACCATCGAAGAAAGTTATATTCTCATTCTGATTGAATGAGAATTCACAATCATCCAAATCCAATTCCTATTCTTCTATTACCGAAAATTTCTATACTTTAGTATTCAAATCCCATCATGATCCCGATTCTAATTATGAACCAAATACATAAAGGATACGTCCATTCCACACGAGCCAAACACACTGAGGATTGAATTTTTGTTAGACCGGCTTTGATGTTGGCTTAGACAAAGCCATCCACTCACACTTCAATTATGTTTAGCACCATTTTACTCAATATATTAGTCAAAAGATATTCTACAACTAACATCCTAGAAGTCGTAGGAACGAGTAAAACAGACAAGAAAAATTGAAATGAAAAATAATCCATGAAAAATGAAGTGAAAAATAGTCTTTTGATAGTATAGCAGTTATTGGATTAGCAATGTTTTCTTTTCTTTTCTTTTCTTTTTCCAGACTGCATGGTCTGCAACAAAAGAGAAACTAATTGGTTGTCATCACCTGCAATCAGTAGAAGAATCAGTAGCCAGATCACAATATAGAGAAATTTTCACTGAAAGATATTAATCAAATTCCCCTATTTCAAATAATCAAAAAATCTCCTGGTCTCCCTTTGCACTGCAAAGCATCTAAATTGGGACTGTGGCCATTCATAAAATTAAGAATTGAATGATTACATGAGGAAAGACCATGGGGACCCAAAGCTAGTCTAATGACACAGCGCAACCTGCTTCGGTTCGTTGAAGGAGGCAGAAAAATCCAGAGTCATGGAGCAGAGCAGAACTGTTCAGTTCAGGTTCACGGATCTGCTTCAACTGAGCTTCTCTGTGCTTGATGTGTCCGGTCTGCAGACATTCCCACGACAAAGTGGACAGACCCTACAGCAACAACAAAACAAATCTTCACATTTGAGCAAATATACTTGCATGTGAAGGTTCTTAGGGCTGGAGAAGCAAAAAGCAATAGGAAAAGGAAAAAAAAAAAAAAAAAGCATGCGTAGGACATCCTTCTTCAATTCTTATTCGTAACATCATGATCACAAAAAACTTATAATACAACAGGATTTCACAACTTCGCTAGTTAGCCATAAAGCTAACTAGGTATAATAATTGTGGTTACAATTGCACAGCAGATTCAACTTTAAAACCAAAGAAAGAAACCGCAAGCACATATAAATATATAAAGTGCTGTTAATCGGCACCCAACAGATAAAATCATACCACAGCTCAAACAGCCAGAGCCCGCAAATTAGCAACTTAAAAGATATAAAGGTTTATGAAACTAAAACAAGCATAATATACCATGGATCAAAGTTGCAAACATACAGCAGGAGATGCTTGAGCCTTTCTTTTAAATTGATAATAATCGGGTTACTTTGGAACTTCTCATAAATCATGAGTAATTTACAATGTGTTTGAGATATGCAGATGAAAAATACTTTTTGCATTTATCAAATTTACCATGGCTGAAAAAAAGAAAAAGCCTAAAAAGAAAAATAATAAAGCTATGGATGAGTGGTTAAACTAAAGGATGAAAACAGTCTAACAAGGTTCAACAAGCACTAACACAACCAGAACCGAATCACCTAAAAGGAATCATGCTAAAGAATTACAAAAAGTGAAAAAACGGAGTATCCTCAAGTTATAAATAATGAATTATCTAAATCTAGTTTAAGAGGTTATCATTAATCATACAACAATAGCAGAAGTAACTGTGAAACCAGTAAATAGCAGACCACGTAATTGCAGGATGAATGGTGGATCAGATTAAACGATACCTGTGAATCTCTTTCAACCACTTATCTATACAAGTTTGATGAAATTCATGATTGCAGGGCAGTATTCGGATACAATCTCCTTCTTCATACTCCACAAGGCAAATATAACATCTGTCAACCAAATGAAACCCAAGGTGATGCCTACTAAGTCTAGAGGAGCAAACAGAGAAAATTCAACAATAACAAATTATGAATGAAAAGACTTCTAAGCTGTATGAAAAAAAGACATCTAAAGTAATCATATAACACGAGAGGAAAAAATTGCAATTGGAATCTAGCACACACTACCAAAAGGATAAAACCAATCATTAAAAGAAAATGCAAGTCATATCACAAGCAAATAGTACATAAAGGAAAACTAGCTTGTTAACTGCATTTTCTATTCCTAAAAAAATTGTTATGGTTTAATCTTTTTTCGATATATGATCATAGAACCTTTGAATCTTATCACTTAAACCAATTTAAGCCTGATTCAGATGTGGTGTTCTATAAGCAGGAGTCGTTGCTTTGACACGAGTCGATCCAGCCTTTGTAGATTAGGAGCACATTTAGGGAACTGCTGATTTAGATTCCACACCTGGTCTTAATAGAAAGCAAATTGTAGAAATATTTTGCCAGAACGATGTGTTAAATAGAGGAAATGAACACAAAGAGAGAAAATTCAGATCAGGAGAGGGAGGAGACATGAGAGCATTGCAAATGAATATATATCATTTTCAAGGATGCTGGCTGACCAAGCTAGCCAGCAAGCATAGTTTCTTCCTTCTGGCCTGGCCATGGATGCCTTTCTAACCTTCCTCGAGATGCATTGGCCACCTTTGCATGCAACTGTCTGCATTCCATCTCAAGGTGGTTATGTAGTATCTGCAGCTACCAGAAACTTGTATTCTCTCTGGCCAGCAAAACCATCCTGTTTTCCCTTTTCTAATCTTCAGTAACAAGTCCTTGTCATCACTGGACTTGAATAATGACAATCTTAGGAAACAAAAGAAAGTATGTGTAGAACGTTCTTCATAGCATTTGGCTTATGTGGGTCTAACAACTAATACTCCCTACCAATAAAGTAACTTCTCATCTTCTTCATAAATAGACACCATACACTGAAACAACAAAGGAAAGCATAGAAAAAAGATTCAAAACAGCAAACAATTCCCATAGATAACATAAAAATCAGAGTCCCTACCAATAAACTAACTTCTCATCTTCTTCATAAATAGACTCTATATACTGAAATAGCAAAGGAAACATAGAAAAAGGATTCAAACAGCAACCTATGCTCATAAGAATAATACAAAAATCAGACTGCTCATGCTATGGAGCTTGATGCTATGGATTTTGATAAAGAATCATGATGCTCCAAGTCAGTTATTAATCCATGGTGAGCATTAACAAACTGAAAGGAGTAAGTATAACCACAAGCACCATATAAAACATATCGTATCAGGTGATATGTAACTCAAAGATTAATTAACTAATACAGTATTTAATATCATCAAAAAAGATCAGCTCAATGCATGAGGCTCCTGTCATTACGAGGCCTCGAGAAGGTCAGATTTAGCCAGCCTTACCCCGCATATGGAAAGGCTATTTCCATGTTTGTAACATGTGACCTCCAGGTCACAATGGAGCAGCTTTATCTTTGTGCCAAGGCTCATCCCCTAAAATATTTAATATCGTAAAGTTCCAAATTTTGTTGTATGGTAGCATCATCCAGAATTTTGCATAAAAACATAACAACACTATCTTATTAAAGCAATTACCAAATCTCATTAATTTATACAAAACAATTTAACTAAATTATGTTCACTAAATGCTATGTTTAAAAGGTGACCTTTGAGTTTATCTTAGAAATAGTGATGTACGACAGAAAGGGCTGAAATTTTAATTTACATGTATGATGGTACCATTTCATTATGATGATCTAGTATGTCTAATTGATAATTTCCAATCACGACTCCCATATTCAAAACATGCATTGCAACTCAATGATACCCTAGCATTGTTACTAGTTTCTAAAATTTTATGTTATTTTAGTTAAATAGCAAACCAACATGCATACACATAGATTCACGAGCACAACAATAAATTCCATAGGCATATACAATTTTCTTGCTAAACAAGTAAAATTTGCAAACAATTCAAAATCATTTGTACATATCAAAATTATAATGACAATTTGATAAATGTGAATTATGAATGATGATTTGTAACCATTATTCTTATCAAATGTATGCATACTTTACTGATGAGTAATACATTTCAGTTATGTCTTTGCAAGATAGAAAGGTTATCATCTAAACAAGTTCCATTAATGAAAGAGCAAATATCAAATCAAGGCCTTCTAACTAAGTAGAAAATATGACAGCTTGAGGGGGAAAAGAATGTAAGTTTCAAGTCAAAGAACTACTTACTGTGCAGCCTCATCAATTTGGTGTTTATGTGGCTTCATGTATACCTTTATTGGCATACATTCTACTACCTCCTTTGGAGCAGGAACAGATCCATTAGAGGAAAAAGATGGCCGAGATGAGAGAACTACAGACTGCTGATGGATTTCATCCAAAACCTAAGTAAGATGGTTAAAAAAGTAAATTAACTTCAACCAAGCTGTAAGGCATGACCAAGAAACATTATACAAGAAATTCTCAAAAGAATTCATTATACCTCAAAAAGTGCTTCTGCTAACATGACAATTCTTGATATGCTAGTTCTAGCACTGGTGTGATCATCAGGATTGGCAGCTCGATTGTTTGTTCTGCATGTGCAACGACCTGTTCGATGTTGACCAGATAATATACATGATCTGTCATGACCTGATAAACTCTCAAACCTGCTACCCAATCGCTGAAGGGCCCTCACCTGCTAAAAGAATTAATTCTTCGTGAAAATGTTACATATACATGAAAGTAAAAGGCAAACCCCATCAACTTTACCTGAGGTCTTATTCTCCTTCTCCTTTCAAGGAATGCTGACCTGTGTTCCAGTAAATCACGATTACTGGTTTCTCTTGGATGCGAAGTTTCTGAGGCATGATCAGCATTCATGCCCGAAATGCCAGTGATTGGGTAAGGGTGACTACTAGATGGATCTCGCAGCACTTCATTGTTCCTGGTGGAAAAAGATTGTGATCTTCTTGTACCACCCAAGAGTCGTCTCCCATTAACATGCCCCATAGACCCAGCAGACCTATCCTCTAGATGGACAGGACCAAATAATCCCTCAGCTAATGAAGCCCTTTGAAGAACCCTATCACGAAGCCGTCCAATACTAAGTGCTCGGCTAAACTGCAAACTGCCTTCTAAAGGTTCTTGTGGTCCAAGCTGTCTATTAGAATACCTCAATTCAGCATTTTCAGATTCTAGATGATTCCTATGAGAATATCGACTGAATGTAGCCTCACCCCTTTCATTATTTCTGACCACATCTTGGGGAGAATTATTTTCCACAATGGCACTCTCATGAGTATCATTTACATTATTTAGAGAACTATCAACATCAATAATAGCACAATCACCTGCATCATTGTTTGGAATGGAGAGACCAGCTGAGTAGACAGAGTTGGCCCTTGATGACCCCAAACTGACAGCTCTGTTTAACCTAAACTTAATTCCATCTGAGAAAAATCCAAAATGAGAGAACCTGCCCGAAGGGTTTGATGATTGACTAATAGCAGCTGTTGCAGATGAGCTGCTGCTGGCACCTAAATCAATTTGCAATGCCCCATCTTGATCTTCTCCACTTTGTTCATCATCAAAAGAAGTCAATGAGGGCATTGTATCATGTCGGGCAATGCTAAGATTCCTGCAGCCTTCATCATTCCTTCCAAAGGCTTCACTCTCTATTTTGTGCACACAAATATTGCTTCTGCATGTTCCATTTTCTTCTTTCTTCTGAAAATGAAATCAAAGCCCATACTAGTTTCAATTCTTGAAGCTCTTAAAACTTATCCTTCCAATAAGAATCGATAACTTAGGATGCAAAACCAACATAATCAAATCTTTAGAATGACAATGACGTGCAGAAATTGTCAGACAAGACATGAGGTTGATAAGAAAGCCAACTCAACTGCCTTCACATGGAAGTTATTTGGTAAATCATACATTACCCCAGAAACCAAATGTAAATGTGCCATCTAGCTAACGTGTCATCTTTTTGGAATTATCAAGCAAATTAAGACTCGTGCTCTCACGCGTACGCGCATGCACATGCATGACACACACACCCGAAAAATAAAATAAAATAAAAATAAAATCTCATTACCTTTGAAAGTTTCAAAAATATAACAATTACCACTCCAGACAGCTTGCAACTTTGGTCGGCAGAGAAATCTATAAATTGAGAATCCAGACTACTAGACATATCACCAGTCAGAAGAAAGATTTAATTCAATCAACTCATAGATAGAAGATCACCACCTCCCAACGAGACATGATCCCAGTAAGTGCAGATTGTTGTAAAATTAAACAAAGCTTTCAGTATCTTCCAATATTTCTTATATAAGCAAGCTCATAATGACGATATCGAGCATTCTAAAAACAAAATCACGAACCAACTTCGGAATATATCAGAAAAACATCAATTTGAAGCGCAAAGATCCCAACTTTCTTAAATGAGAAGCTCCTCAAAGCCCAGATTGCCATAAAACTAAACTGAGTTTCCAGTTTCTTCCAAAATTTTCGACTCTATCAGCGACATAATGACGACATGATCCAGCAACTCAAAAAGCCGAATCAGAATGAGAATTTTAAAAAAGAAGTCAAAAAATTAAACAACTCACCCGATCATCCCAGAGAGAAGATGAGAGGCCAAAGCAGGAAGAGTTAAAAACCCTAGCCCCTCCGGATCTCGCCTTCCGCACCCCATCAGACGACGAAGCCGCCGCGACGTCCTTGCTGCTCCCCGATCCCATCACCTCCACTCACCCGATCGAAATGCAACCTAATGCCACCCCGATCCGGCCAACGCCAGTCCTATCCCCATCGTCCCATGATGCCGAACCCCAGAAAGATTTAGAGAGAGATCGGAAACCAAGGTAAAGAAGAAGAGAGCCGAGGTCGATCTATTATTCTTTGTTATATTTTTTAGTTGTCTCTCTTTCTCTTTCTCTTCTTCGCCGAGTTCTACGCCAAAGCATGAGCGCAATACAATCACCGGCAGTGGGCTTAGGTTTTAAATCATAAGTGCTTTTATTTACGGACTGTATCGGGGGTATCATTAATCTAGAGAGAGAGAGAGAGAGAGAGAGAGAGAGCGACGAAGGAACGCGTCGAAGGAAGCACCATAATTTTGTTTTGAATGCAGAATTTATTGTTGTCCCGGCAGTCCGCCCGGCATTTAAAACGCCTTGACCCTTGAGGTTCTTGTCAGAAGGAAAACCTTGAGGGTAAAAGCGGAATTTGGATCTCGAAGAACGCCACCGTTCCGGAGACCTCCGTATTGCATGCACCAGGTGCAATTGCACCGCATAAATTCCACGGTAGACAACATACCACGCTACCCCTTGTATGTCCCTAATTCTCGATTACGCGCTATCTACTGTGCATATGCTCCGAGACTTGCCCGGTTTACTTGCACCTGGTGCATGCAATAATTTCTCGTTCCGGAGGGTTTTGAACGATGGGGAACATGACGGTGTAGTGCAGCAGTTAATCCTCCCTTTTAAGACGGGGACGGAGCTCTTGGCAGAGGCGATGCGTCGGGTTCCCCCAAGCCAAGTGGCGTCTTGAATGATTGGAAGTGATCCGCTGGTTTATACTGGTACAGGATCCGTGGAGTAAGACAAATTGAGCACCGCCACGTCGGTTATTTGAGTGGATTTGAATTTTTCTCTGAACGCAATTCTGTCGTAACAGGCGTTATATAACAAAAATAATAATCATTGTTAATATTTTAATATTAATATGAATGAAATATATTTTAAATTTAATCAAAAAATAAATCACAATATATTAATATAATAATATATTATTTTATTTAAAAAAATTATAAAAATATTCTTGAGCTATTTACAATTAAACCACAAAAAAATCCCTTGCCAGTTCTAAAGGCTGCAGCACTTTCTGTTAAACGTTAGTCCTTCCATCCATTTCTTATGTCAGTTAGATTTTGATATGAAATTATTTTGATAAAAGGATAAAAAATATTAAAACAATCTCAATGAGATATCATATAACAAAGTGTTACACAATTAATTTATAATAACAAAATCAATTCTGGATACACAATGGTACTTACTGGGATATTACAATTAAAATCTCAACTTGCCATTTAATGACTACACCAAAGTCACCTTCAAGCAAGTCTTCTGCATAAAGCGAAGATTGCAACCGTAGTTTCTTCCTAGGCTACCCTTAGCTCAATCATAGGAATGGTTATAGCCAAGAAGCATCCAATGCCAGCATAAAGAAGTCAACCATGGTAATCTTAAGTGAGGAACCCAACAATACTTTGGCTGCTTCTAAGAGAGCCATAAAATTAATCTTCAAAATCTCAAAGGAAGGGACCATTGAACCAATTGAAGGGAAATCCTGATTTCCCTGACCAGGTTCGTTCAGATCTGATCAGATCAAGAGATATATTTCAAAAATTTTTCTCTTAGATCTATATCAGATCAGGGATGCTTCAGATCTGATTCTTATTTATTTAATAAAAATTAAATGAAAAGGATAAATTAAATCACATTCAATTTACCTGAATAGGGTAATCCTATTACCCTGTTGATGATCCTGTTTGCAGCGGAAGGTTCTGGATCAAGCCACGCAAGCGCCTGGCCTCTACCGGTATCCACTCGGGCTGGATCTGGAGATCCTCTTCTTCTCTATCACGCCTCCAAAAATCAGATCTGGATCTGATCTGGAGGATCTTCAAAACTCCTTTTGAAGATCTGCAGTCGTTCTTCGCAGCAGCGCAGCCTTCTTGCTTTTGATCTCCTTTTCTTGATCTAAATCGCACCAATCCAAATCCAAAACACTTTTGGACGTGGAGAGCAAGGGGAGAAGAGAGTATGGCGTGGAGAAAAGGGAGAGAGGCAGCCTTGGGGCGTGGGAAGATTGCTTCTTGATTATTTCTTTTTTTTATTATTTCACTTGGGCGCTGGGTCTCTTATATAGACTAAGCGTGATCCAAGTCATCTTCCTCCCAACCAATCACAACCCTTTGTGAAATCAGATCTAAATCTGATTGGTGGGATTAGAGTCCCCTGGATTCCTACTTGGAGAGTGCCTTGGACCAGTCAAACTGGATTCTTAGAAGAACTCTCTTGGAATCCTAAAGGGAGATGGAGTCCTTGTCCAACAAGGACTCCTAGGCGCCTCCTACTTGGGCTCACGCCACCCTTGGCGTGCGCCCATCTCCTTGCCAGGTTCTGGCAGGGGGACAAGCCCCCACCAGCTCTCCAATAGGTGCATGACATGTGGTCAAAAGTCAAAGGATGAATGGTCAACGTTTGACCAGTCAAAGGTAGACTTTTGACCAAAGTCAAAGAACAAGAAATGGCAGGTGACCAAAATTGGCAGGTAATGTCTTACAAATAAGACAACCTATTCTGACTTGGACAACCTCCAGTCAGACCATAAGAAGACTTCTGTTTGAGCACAAACTCCTTTGGCTCAGACAGGACGACTTATTTATGATAGCAAAAGAAGAACGTTAGGTTCAATCGAGTGCTAGCACGATTTCCTTGAACCTAATTGAATCTCATTCAGATCAATTGAACTATATTAGTTCAATTGATGATCACCAGATTCAAACCCTTGTTTGTGTGACCCAGTTAGGTTCAGTTCTGTATGGTAATGGGATATGTCATGATCTCTATCATCGACATCATCGAAACTCCTTTCGATGGATCAGAACTCTTCTGATTCGAACAGCTAGAATGATCGATCATCTAAATCATTCTAATTGCTCCCAAAATCCACCAGTGACACCTAGCAGTATATGGTGGCAACCCATCAGAGCTGAATGTGAACCTCTTGGTGCAGCTACCTGTGTGATTCAGTTCTTCTATCTTGAGCCCCGATCAGATTAGGGTTAAGGTGAACTCGTCAAACCCTAATCTCTGTCATATGATGTAATCATTCGATTCGAGTCCAATGTGAAAATCTAAATAGAAACTCTTTCTATTATTTCACTCTGCCATGGCCATGGGCTTCAGGACTTGATTCTCATGATCATCATAGGGCTACTCCTCTACCACCGAGGTAGATAGATCCCATCTTGATGCAGTCCAGTTCCTACAATGAACATGTCATAGCCAACATACACCTCAGGGTTCCATATGGCTAGGAGACCGAGTAATGGTGTAGTCAAACTATAACACCCTCAAGGTGAACTGCCGATGCATCTCAGGTCAAAGAACCAGACACACTACTGCAGCATCGAGTCAGTCATTGACGAGAAGGTAGACTCCCTAATGACTACTCGAGGTGGTCACGCTCAGTGCCCTCGTTCTCTAACGAGTACCTGTACTCTCGCTCCGGTGTCTCCACACCGTAGACTCAAGACTCATCTACTAAAGAGAAGCGATCGTACACCAACCTTCCGGATCAATCACCATCCTCGTGATGATCCTATGGTCGGGAGCTTTTATGAGTTAATAATGATTATTCATGTCTAAAATTTTCAACTCTTGAAAATATGAATTATCATTACCATTAACTCAAAGGATGTATCACAGACACTAAATACACATGTGTGATAGAAAATAACCCATTTATTAATTATAGTCAAAATTACAATTTTGCCCCTAGAAGTGTATTACAAGTGTCAGCCAATTCTGGCTTCTAGGGCACATATATCTAACACCAATAAGGTGGCATATATTTTAGGATGATAATTTTAAGATCAACTATGATGCCCCAAGTTTAGGATATAACACAGCAATGCTATCAAGAGATACCGTCTTCGATAACACGAAGTCTATCAATCATAATCAGTTAAAATCTATTATAAATAAGATATAATAAGAGATTTAATTTCATTATTTATCGAGTAAATAAATCAAGATTGGTTCACAGTATCTAAATTAAAAATTAAATATCAAACCTATGTTTCATAATTCATAATTAATTAGCTACAAGTTCAATGATCTTTTGATAAACTAAGCTTTAGCTACAAAATTTCTAAGCTTACTACATAAATCCCCAAGCCTGGACCATCCATCATTCCTAACCTTATTTATCTATTAAAAAAAAATAAAATGGTATTAGCTCAGTAAGTAAAATCTATACTTCCTTATCGGATCAAGCATAAATTTTTTAATGATAATGTAATATTTAAAAATAATAGATATTACAAAATAAAGCATTTTATAGAGAATATAATAAAGCAAGTCATAAAAACAATCATGTATGCATAAATTATAAAATTTTATAAATATAATTTATAAATTATTATTATCGTATATTCATTCATGTTTCAAAATATTACTCGCAGATATTCGTGCTAAGATCACTTTATACCCACCATGTTTCTTAATTGATAAGATTCTTGTTTCTTGTGCCAACTTTAAATCTATTAGCAGGGCCATGTTTCTTGTGGATGCTAGCTTCGGATGTCGACTTTTTCAATTTTAGGGATTCATTCATAGCTAGCTATGTGAGAGCCTTTGAAATCTTTATATCTTTTCTTAAAACACACACACACATATATATATATATATGAAAAAATAATAAAATTCATGCTTTACAAATATATCATTTTTATAAAATATATTCATGAAATTTGTTGGTGCGAGATTTTCGCAGGTGCCGAAGGTGCTGAAGCGGACGATCGAGATGGATCTCTTAGGGGTGAGATATGCAAGAAAAGTCTCAGACTAGAGGTGGCTCCGGTAGAGATCCTCCGATGCTAAAGTTAGAATCTCATTCAATAGAAGAAGAAATGTGAGAGATAGAGTGTTGAAGGATCACCACCGGAGCCACCTCCGACTCGAGATTTTTCTTGTAGGTCTCGCCTCTAGAAGATCCATCTCGACCATCCGCTCTAGCACTTCTGACGTTGGCCAAAATCTCACATCAATAGATTGGTGCTAAAGAAAGAGCCCATCCCTTTTTGAAGAAATGCCGATCGAGACAGTAGAGATCATAGCACTAAGAAGAATGTCTTTCCATTGCACCAGCACCACTGCATGGCTAGAGGAGCACCAAGCTGACCATCCGATCCCGTCGATGGCCACAAGGGATCCCAACCTCCATAACCAGCGATAGTGATGATAGAGCGGTTCAACCTATTTTTTCAATAGGTTTAGAATTTGATGGCCACCATTTACGCAATCCAAGCCATCTTGACTCTCCCGTCGGTAGTGCCAACCACTATTTAAGCCATCATGGTTCCACCATTTATGGCTTTGCAGCCAAACCTAGTGCCGCAGGCAGCGGCACTACCTCCAGACCAACCATGGGTTGTTTCTCATAGCCCTGGAAGAAGACAGACTTGTTAGAGCTGCCCCAACAATCTGGAACCAAAGCGATAGTGATCTTCGAGTCTCCAATCGAGACATGGTTCGACACCCAATCAATAGTTCCATCAATACTCTAAAGCCAGCATGGCACGAGATGCCGAGGTCGAGCATCGACTTCGAGACTTGGATTAATGAATCCAGGTGATCCATCATCAGGAGTCAACACCATACGATGGGTTCAGTAATGATCCATCCTTCAACTCTCGGATAATATAAGAGCCACTGCCTCATCACTTCAAGGCTCCTTGGCTAAAGAATTATGATAGGATGGCCAATCTTGTCGACCACCTAAAAAGTTTCAAGATAGTTATGCCCTCTATAGATCTATAGATGCTATTCTATGTCGAGCATTTTCCTCCACCTTGAAGGGGGCGGTCCGGCATTAGTATTCCAATTTGAAGTCGGCTTTGATCCACTCCTTTGAACAACTAAGTAGATCTTTTATCGATCATTTTGTCAGCAGCCAATGACAGCAGAAACAGTCAGACTACCTCCACATTGTCAAGCAAAAGGAGGGGAAAGCCATCCAATCATTTGTTAGCCATTTTAATTCAGTGGTACTCGAAGTATGTGACCTAGATCAGTCAGTCGCAATGTCTGCATTAATAAGCGGACTGTAGAAGAATGATCTAAAAAAGTCGTTAGTGAAGACTTATCCTCAGGATTTCTTTAATATGCTAGCTAAGATAGAGAAGTATGCCCATATGGAAGAGGTCTTTACGGAGGATGAAGCCCCTGCTAACTCTACTGAAGAGGGAAGGAAAGGAGAAGCTGAAGGAATGCTAGCCTGTAAGGGAAGAGAAAGGATGTCAATGCTCGAGGTCTCCTTCTCGCCACCAAAAGGATGGGATTCCTTCTCAAAACCACTGACCTAGAAGCCCTTAAAGGAGGAATCAGTGCTCCTCACCCCCATCGAGGATGTTTAATGACTACACCCCTCTGAGCGCACCGAGGATCGAGATACTCATTAAAATTGAAAGATAGCTCCCGAAGGCAAGAAAGCTATAAACACACCAGGCCTAGAAAGATCTAAGAAAGTATTGCCTATACTATCGGGATCATGGCCATAATATGAAGAACTGCATTTAACTCCAGGATAAAATTGAAGACCTCGTTAGAAATGGCCACCTCAACCAATTCATCCGATACTAAAGAGGGTGGCAAGAAGACTAACGGAGATCGCCCCAGCCAGTAGAGCAACCACGTCGAGCTAAGTAGTAGGACCGACCCTCGACTGGTATAATAAATATCATTGCTGGAGAGCAGAGTAGTGGAGGAGTCAGTGGAGGTGAGGAAACAATGAAGAAGTGGAGGCATCACTTTCACCAAGAAAGATGCTCAAGAGATCTAGTTTTCTCATAATAATGCGGTAGTCGTGACGCTTAATATTGAAAACTATGATATACACCGCATCTTGTTAGATAATGGAAGCCCCACCAACATTCTATTCTATAAAGCTTTTATAAAAATGACCTTTGATCAGCCTGGACTTTGATAGGCCCAATATTTGAAAGAGCCTTTGATCGGCTCTAATTAAATAGCCTTTGATCGGCCCGACCTTTGATCCGCCCAATATTCAAAAGAGCTTTTAATTAGCTTTATTAAATGGCCTTTGATTGGTCCGATCTTTGATTGGCTTGACGTAAAAATGAGTCTTCAATCGGCCTTAAGTGAATAGCATTTGATCAACCAAGATCAAGGACAATAGAATAGAGACCAAATACCATAAGACAAAAAAGAAGCATAAGCAAATAGGAAAAGTTTTATTGATTAAGGCTTCAAGAATTACAAATTTAGAAAATAACCGATTACAAAAAGCACTAGCCTAGCCTTATGGTGAGCCAAGTTAGTCTTTGGTATGGGCAGGCTCGTTCGAGGCACTCTAGGCCATGGTAGTGGTAGGGCACATGGAGAAGATGGAGCAAGGTGTGGCTTTTTTATGGCCGGAGGTGCGCCATGTACACCAACTCACCTCCAAGAGCGACCATAAGGCCACACTCCTCTGGGGGGAGATCAGTCCCTTAGAGGAGGACTGGAAACTCTGACATAATGAGATGCCGAAGGAACCTCCAATGCCAGCCCTTTCACCTCGACTGCCTTTATCCTCGGAGCTGAATCAGAGGAGACACCTCCAAAGAAATTGCCTTCACCTTCACAATGCGTTTAAAGGAAGGTACCAAGCCATGGACCCCTTGCATAAGCAGAGCAGTTTAACGATTCCTTGATGAAGGACCAAGGTTGAAACAACTTCTTCCTCCCATCGCTCTTGCCTAGTCTCTAGCTACCCAGCTTTTTTCACTATCTCCCAAGCCAAACAGAGTCCAAAGATGCCACCAGGCTACCCGGGGTGGCCAAAGGCCCCTGGGCTAGGGGGCGATGTCGGCAACCTCTCACTGGCAAGCCAATCGATGCCATCATGATATTTTGGAAGTAGTTATGGATGGCAACCCTTGGCATGCCTAAGGCCCCCTTTTATACAAGCCTTCATACTTGACACTGTCTATAACATCCATCCACAATATGACAAGTGTCATCATAAGGCATGGAAGACCGTGCTAGCAAAAATAGGAAGATAGATCTCCTTCGCAAAAAGATGTCACCATTGAAAAGCAACCATCATTTAATATGCTTGGAGATAAGGATGATTGACTATGAACGACTCAAAAATATTATGAATACGGATTGAATCCATGCTAGCATGATCAAAAAAAGTTTAAAAGTGACCGTGGGATACTCAAGCACGAGCCCAAGACCAATGATAGGATCAGAAGACTAACTTTATGAGGATATCTTGGCCAGAGCCAAGACCTTCGAATCATAGCTGGTGCGATGTCATTTGAGTACTACCCAAATCCAAGCCAGGAGCTTCCAAGTCTTCGAGGATGTTTAGCTATGGCCCTTGATCAGCTTAATGATAGGAGAAACCTATGATCGATTTCTATCTCAAAGAAAAACATATTGATGCTGTTAAAGAGGCACAAAAGAAGAAGGAAGAAAATGCAAGCAAACGAATCTTTTATTACAAGATCGTCATCCCGACCAAATGAACAGCAGCAAGAAAGAAAAAGCAGACAATACAAGAAGGTTCTACATCGAAGGACAACTAGCCTCGGGCTCCGAGGTTTCGTCAGGACTCTCCCCCCGGATCTCCATGCTGTCAGAGTCTATCTTGCGAATCACTACCCCGTGAGATGCATGACAAGGAACCATGGGGGTCGGGTCAACTTCAGAAAGATTGAAAAGATCAAGTTTTAGAAACATCATCCCAATCTGATTCCTACATCTCATGAAGCCAACAGTAAAACCCACATCGAATATGCATTGGATCAGATCATTTGAGCCTCCAAAAGTCGAACCATTAGGTTTCCCTCCCAAAAATTCTTGCATCGTCAAATCTTCGCTAACTCAAAACCTTGCCGCTGTGGATTGACTCTCTCTTGATGCAGGTTCGGTTGTGGACCAACTCATGCACGGTGTCATTACTACAAAAAGGATATATGCCGGTATTTACTATTGCAATGGTTTGAAAATCGCTGCCATAAAATTTATAGTAGTAGTTATTAAATAAAATTTACAGCAATGGTTATTAATAACCGCTGCTATAGATTTTAGCTATAGCAGTGATTATTTATAACCACTGCTATAACCGCTGCCAAAGATGACATATAGCAGCAATTATACATAACCGTTGCCATATGTCAAATCTATGGCAGTGATTCTGCATACTATAAGTTTGACCTATGATAGTGGTTAGTTAACCATTTCTATAGGCTTGATAAATGGTAGCGGTTATGTGTAGCCGCTGCACTAGGTTTGATCTATGGTAGTGATTATTTATAATTGCTATCATAAATTAGACCTATGATAGCGATTAGATTAACTGGTGCCATAGGTTTGACATATGGTAGCGGTTATTTGTAACTGTTGTCATAGGTTCAACCTATTGCTGCAGTTATTTATAATCATTGCTATATATATATTTTTAAATATGATATAATTTTAAAATTTAAAGTTAATTTTTACTGTTCATTATCTAAATAATTATCATTAGAATACCGTCAGTAAAGATCTTCTCGATTTGATAGCCCTAGCTATGTCGATCAATAAAATTTGATTTTGACAGTCATGAACGATCGCATAATGATTTGATAGATAAAGAACATCAATGGATCCAAAAATTTACAATAATGATCTTGGTGATGTTTGTAGCATACTATCAAAATTTCATTGCAATCAGATATCATTATCATAATCAATTAAGTACGGGATGATTATGACCATTAAATAAAAAATAAGTGATTAAAAGGTCAAATGGCATTCAATTATAAGATGATTTTTTAGACAAAAAATCTTAGATACTACTTTAATTATTTATATGGTGGTGATCATAAAATCTAGACCATATCTATATAAACTATCCATGTTAAGCAGATTTTACAAAAGTAGAAGTATGATTAGACTTTAAGAATAAGTATCAAGAAATATATAGTTTTGAATTATTCATATACGTGCAGTTTGAATCTTACAATCACCATTGTACAAATAATTAAAGTAGTATCAAAGATTATTTATCTAAAAAATTATCTTATCATCAGATGTCATTTAGCCTTTTGATCACTCATTTTTCATTTAACGATTGAAATCATCCTTTGCTAAATTGACCAAGACAATGATATCCGATTGAAGTAAAATTTTAATAGTATGCTACAAATATCACCAAGATCATCATTGTAAGTTTTTAGATCCATCAATGATTTTTACCTATCAAATCAACATACGGTCATTCATGACCATCGAAATTAAATTTTATTGATCGATATAGCTAGGGCTATCGGATCGAGAAGATCTTTTATGATAACTCTCTAACAATAATTATTTAGATAATGAATGGTGAAGATTGACTTTAAATTTTAAAAGTATATTATATTCAAAAAAAGAATATTTAGAATCTATAGCAGCAGTTTCGAAAATTACTACCATAGATTAGATTTTGGAGAAAATCGCTCGATTAGCGTATTCCTTCCTCTCTCTCTCTTTCTCTTTCTTCTCTGCTACTCGTGCCCTAGCTACCCACCCCACTGCCAGCCCGCACGTCAACGCCCCTCCCCTCTAGCACCATCGTCATTAGCCCCACATCCCTTTAGAACTATTGCCTCCCTCATCCCCGTCGGCCCCAACCTCCCTCAACCTTGGCCCCATCCTTATCGGCCTCACCTCCCTCGATCCTGTCCCCCACCACCCTCCCTCTAGCACCACCATCATCGACCCACCTCCCTCTAGTAGCACCGCCTCCTTCATCCCCATCGGCCCCACCTCCATTGATTTTGGCCCCATCCCCATCGGCCTCACCTCCCTTGGCCCCATTTCCCGCCGCCTCATTCCCTCTAGAGCCACCACTGGCCCACCCCACCATCGGTTCCAGCCTCATCTCCCTCGACTGCCTGTCGAGCCATCGGTTCTGCCTCCCTCGACCTCACCACAGATATAATTTTATAATTTTATAATAATATTTATAATAATATTTATAAGATTTATAATAATTATTATAAATATTATTATAATTTTTATAATAATATTATAAATATTATTATATTTATAATATTATTATATATATTATAATATTTATAAGGCTCAGATAGAGCTGTCAAGATAGGTCGGTCCATCCTGACCCGTCCTAACCCACCTCTAAATGGGGTAGGGCGGGCTGGCCCATTTAACTAGCAGGTTGGAAAAACTCCAATCCAATCCGACTTGCCATGGGTTGTAGGTTAAACTGGTCGACCTGCCAAAAATTCAAAAAAAAATTCTGTAAACGAAGGTGGGTGATCGAGAGTAGGGACCGAGCAGAGAGGGGCCAGGGATAATAGGGCGAGCGGGGAGGGGTGGGGGACCGAGTGATTAAGAGGGAGAGGGGAGGTATGGTGCTAAGGATAGAGCAGGGAGGGGCGAGGAATGGGGGTGAGAGGAGTGGGGCACCGAGAGACCGAGAGGGAGAGGTGAGTAGGGGTGGGGGTGGTCGGAGTGGTGGGGGAGGGGTTATGGTCGGGATAGGGAGGGAGGAGGGGGGTCCAATAAAAAAAGAGCTGGGTCGATAGATTCTGGGCCATGCTCATGAATTCTAGATCGTTCTAATGGATTCTAGACCGTACCTACGAGTTCTAGACTGTACCATTGGATTCTAGACCATCGGGTTCTGAGTTATAGAATTAATATAATTTTTGTTATAGAATTTATTGTATAAAATTTTTTGGATTACTATTTAGTCTCTATTATTTTTGCTTGTTGCATTGCATAATGATAGACCCATCAATTAATTAGTATATATAATCTATGATATCCGTACATTTATATATTTTTTTATGGATAAAAGAATTATGTATAATAATTAATTAATTATTTAATTTAAATAGTTTAAAAATTATAAATAATTCTATAGGTAATTACAATAATCAAATGGTATGTTGAGGGTTTGAAAAAAATTTTGAATAGCATTTTGCTTTTGTTCTCCCTACCAGGAAGAATTAAGAAAAAATATTGCCAAAATTTTTTTTGGTTCCTATTGCATATCGTTTAATTACTATAATGCACTTATAGAATTAATGCAATTCTTAAATATGATAGGATCTATCTTTACCTATTAGCTGATCATAGGATGCATTTATTGCATATCTAACAATGATATTTAATATATTCTTGTTCCTTTAAATATTTGTTTATAATGTATTGGTATGTAATGATGTTTAATGCAAATAATATTTTTTGTTTGCCTACGTAATGATATTATGAACTCTAAGCATTGGTATGCGTGTGTAAATTATGAGCAATTACTACCAAATTATCTTAATGTTATTGTATTGTATCTTATTTTCAAACATGATTTAATTATAGTTTCACTATTTTTATAATGGATAAGGGGTGGATAAAGTTGAGTAGGCTCTCGCTAGAATATGAGGCTAGACTTCAAAAGTTTTTTGATTTTGCTATAAAAAAATTTGGAGAATATGGACTTATCTAATATCCTTGTAAGAAGTATATGAATAGACCTTGGCTACCTCATCAAGATGTAAATGGATCACCTGACTATTTATGCTTTAAATTTGATTATAAAATATTGCCTAGAAGAACATCCCAAGAGGAGGGGGGGTTGAATTTGGTTTTTTAAAATTTTTTTAAAATTAATGAGTGTATGTGTAGAATAAAAATACTTATATGCTGAAAATGCAATGCTTAAATGAGTAGAAAATAATTATAACTAATAAAAAAAATCACACACACAAAACCATAAAATTTCTATAGTAGTTTGATGTCAAACCCAACATCTATGTCCACTCTTTAAGCACTCAACTTGAGAATTCTACTATAATCACCAAGATTATAGCATGATTATTTTTTTTGGATTCACGATCTAAACCTAGTTGATTTTGTGGGCTAACCAACTAAAATCTAACCCCAAGCTATTCCTAGGCTTATATAAATCTAATTTAAGGCTTGGATGAGTCTATCCTTCAAGTTTCAACCCTATTGAAACTTGAAATATAAAAATTTTAGAATGAAAAAATTTAAATACAAATAAACTCCTTGAAGAGCTGACTTTGATGCACAAGCTAAGTTGTTGGAGGGGTTTTGCAATGAATGCTGCCTTCCTTCATTTGAGAATACTTTAATCGCATAGTTGGTTGAGTGGTCGAAGTGCAATGAAAACTCTTTAGAGATTACAAGTTGGACTGTACAGAATTTTTTAATGATTGCTGATGTTTCTCTCTTTCTTGTTTATATTCCTTGTATTCCTTTGCTTTAATATGATTTTAGAAGTCTTCTAATCCAAGTTAGGAATACTATAAATAGGTTTGTAGCCATTGGAACACCAAAAAAAGTCACTTAGAGTATTCTGAGCAAAATCTTGGTAATTCTGGAAACTAGCCATTAGAGCTATCAGGAGCTCAGAAGTCGACTCTCCAAAGCTTTGAGTTGACTCTAGTTGTAGAGCAAAAAATTTAGTATTCTATCTTTTTTGTGCTTGTGCTAGTTTTACATGCCGAAGTTGGCTCCTGAATTTTGTGAGTCGACTCCAGTCACAGGATGAAAAATTAAGCATTCTGTTTTTGAACTAATATCTTTCTAAGATAGGAGTCAACTCTTGCTTTTCTTGAGTTGACTTCTTAGTATACCAATTTCTAAAGCATATTAGATATACAGGAGTCGGCTTCCACTTTTCTTAAGTCAACTCCAATGACAGAATTCAAAACATTATCTTCTATTTTTGAATCTGATGCCTATCTGAGTTCTTGAGTTGGCTTCTACTAATCTAGAGTTGACTTTTGATCTATGCCAAGTGCTGAAACCATATCAAATTCAACTTAAGCTTTCCATGAGTTGATTCATAATCCAGTAATCTTTAAAAAATATTTGGCTTGATCTCTTTTACTATTATTTCTTGGTTCTTTCAATAAAAAATATGGAGCTTCTTCAAGATAGATTCATGTCTTCCTAAATTTTGTCTTAACCACTTCAACCAAATTATTAGTACCAAAATAAACTTAAATATTTTATTATTCATCAAAATCATATCTAGGATCAATAATCTCCCTCTTTTTTATGATGACAAAATTTTTGATTTCATGCATAATGTTTGCAATTTCAAAAGCATTCAAAGTGAAGAGAATAACATTCCATATTTTTAAGTTAACATGACTAATGCAGGTTCAGATTATACAAACTTACTTTCTTTTAATTACAATGATCCTCTCCCTTTCTATTTGTTAAAATTAAAATATGTCATTAATTAAAAAATTTAAAATTTTATGGTATGTGCCATTAATGTACCCATATATGCCAAATTTTTAGAATTTTAAAGTATGTGTCACTTGTTTGCACTTGTTTTATTTTTCTTTTTACTTTTATTTTCACTTTCATTTATGTCCTCCCTCTTTCTTTATGCTTATCTTTTTCTCTTCATTTTTATCATCATCAAAGAATAAATAACAAGGAAAAGATATGAAAGTAGGCATGTATAGATATAAAAAGGAATATATTACTGCATACAAAAAGATATTCAAGCAGTACAAGATTCAAAGATATAGTATCACCATCCAATATCACATAGATACCATACTGACATCATGACTAAGTCCTAAAACACCACATAGATATAGACTAAGATCTATAGATATAAAAGAACTTAAGTCCTAATAGATCAATCAGATGGAACGTCAAGAGTGGTGGAGGAGCTAGCTCTAGTCACCATCCTATTCTTAGTACGAGTGGATGGACCACCAGCTCAAGAATATGTCCTAAGAGGTCTGGGAGGAGGCTGTGTAGTCGAAGACTAATCAGGTACATAGTGGGGAGGCTCAAAAATTTGAGGTAAAATTGGAACAAAAGAAATGTTTGCATCTACCTTGGTTATCTCAGTTGCTGCTGATATTGCTGCCTCTACAATTGCTGTTGCTGCCATGCTACTATTGTAGTCACTACTGCTGCTGATCCTAGTAGAGCATGAGTCCTTAGAAGATCCACCAACTATCTCATAGAAGGTAAGAGTAATGTGATCAGTCCTTGGGGCATATTGGAACTCTTTCTTTGCTCCATAAGCCGTGCTAGGTGCCCAACCTTAGATGTTAGTCCAGCAATCTCAGTCTGGATCCCCTCTATCGATCTATGGTCTTAATCCATCCAAAATAGAATGGATGATCCAAATAGTCTAATCATTATCAGTTTGAATAGATGAAGGATGAGCTCTGGCAAATCGACCTTGAGGAGTAGTAAATGGGTTAGTAGGTTGTGCCAAAAAAATTCTACAATCTAACTCGGTTCGGCTCCATCTCGGGTCTATGGCTACTCCTATTTAGATGATTTCCTGACCCATCTACCATTCAACCTTCGATAACCCATTCGTGTAAGAGTCTTCTCCGCATAGGTATCTATGTGCCTCAAACTAATAGAGAGTTCTCCATTAAAATCTATCCCAGCCTCCCTGAATATAGAGGTCAGGGCCATATTATAAGGAAGACATGCCCTAGCCCTGCCTACACCATCCCTCATCTGTTTGAAAATCAGTAAGGAGAGGTTGAGCTGCTATCCTAAGATAATGCAGTCCATGATACCAATCACCCTGTCTGGAACTAAATCAAATCAGCTAATTTTGGGAAAGATGATCAATGCTACAATGTGGCTAAGCACCCTTATCTTAATAGACAGACTATTTGCTTCTAATTTAGTGATCCCTTCTGTGTCATCTAGACTTATGATTATCCTAAGAGTTAGATCCCTATCAAATGGATGCTGTGGTGCTACTCCCTCAGTAGGTAATTTCTAAATTTATCCAAGTCTCATGGAGGTAAGAAGAAAGGTGACTCCTTTCATGGTACATCTTAGATCATCTGTTCTCCTTGTCATATACTTGTAGAACTCATGGACTAATCTAGGATAAGTGGGTTGGTTTATGGAGAATAAACATTCCCACTATTGGTGATGGATCGAAGTGCCAATTCTTAAAACCTGATGATAAAAAAATCTAAAATCCACATTTCTTCCAGTGGTGACTTGACGGTCTAGGAGCAAGGGAGAGCGTGGAGCAGGTAATTGGGGAATGGTGTTACTTGCATCTTAGTTGGAATCATCTTTATTTGAAGATTCCTACCATTTCTTTGAATTCAATCTTCTTCAGATAACACATAACGTTCTCCTAGGCCCCATTGTGCATCATGGAGGAAAAATCCAAAGAAATTGAGAAAGATGATAGGTAGAAGTGCTAATGGAGGGTCCCTCATGGCTTTGGAATAGTTCTAGGGTTAAATAGTGAAAGGGTAAAGTGAGACAAGGAGGAGAGGGATCAGATTTAAAAATGAGGTTTCCAACCATGAGTCGACTCCAGCAAGAGTCAACTTTCTACTTAAGTATGAGTTGACTCCAGATTAAGTAGTGTAAAATTTTAATGTTCCATAAAAAGAGAAGAGATACATTCGATTGAAGGATTGTTAAGAATTTGGTCAAATGAATTGATAGACTCATAAAATATGAAATTTTTGAGAAAGTTTAGAAAAAGAACATGATTTTGAATTAATAACCAAGATCACTAGATAGGATCCTTAGAGAGTAGTAGAGAGACTTCTAAGTCATATGAGTGCTATTGATTTAAGAGAATTTGGATTTGGACTTAATCTGAATGATAACACATTTCTAGTTCTCTTCTAATTATGTTGAATCTCTCTTCATTAAGGAGTTTAGTAAAGATATCTGCTAACTACTTATCTATACTAACAAACTCAAGCATTACATCATTATTTTGCACATGATCTCTTATAAAGTGATATGTTATTTCAATATATTTGGATCTTAAGTGTTGAATTATATTTATAGTCAAATTAATTGCACTAAAATTATCATATCTTATAAAAATTTTATATCAAAATCTTTAAGTTATTATTTAATCTACAAGATTTGAGCACAACAACTCCTAACAGCAATATATTCAGCTTTAGTTATGAATAATACTACTGAATATTATTTCTTGCTAAAATATGAGATTAGATTAACTCCAAAAAATTAACAAGTGCCACTACTACTTTTTCTATCTAATTTACATCTAGCAAAATCAGAATCAGTATATTCAATTAATTCTAAAGATGATAATTTATCATACCATAGTTCAATATTGAGAGTGCCAGATAAATATTTAAGTATTCTTTTAATAGCTAAAAAATAAGATTCTTTAGGATCAGATTGATACCCAGTACATATGCAAATACTAAACATAATATCAGATCTACTTACAGTAAGATAGAGTAATGATCCTATTATATCTTTATATAATTTAGTATCAATTTTCTTATCCTTTTCATCTTTATCAAGTTTGCAAGAAGGGCTCATAGGTATGCCGATTGGTCTTGAGTTCTCCATTCCAAATTTTTTTAAAATTTTTTTTATGTACTTTGTTTGGTTGATGAAGATCCCTCCTTCATTTTGCTTGATTTAGAGTCTAAAAAAGAAATTTAATTTATCCATTAAGCTCATCTCAAACTCTTCCTGCATAAGCTTGGCAAACTCTGGACAAAGATGCTCATTAGTAGCATCAAAGATAATATCATCTACATAAATTTATACTATTAATAAATTTTTATTTTTTTTAAATAGAATTTTATCAATATTTTCTCTAGAAAATTCATTATCAAATAGAAACTTGCTTAATCTTTCATACCATACTCTAGGAGCTTGTTTTAAACTATAAAGCACCTTATATAATTTATAAACATGATTAGGATACTCATGACTTTCAAATCTAGGTAGTTATTCTACATATACTTTCTTGACTATGTAACCATTTAAAAATATACTCTTAACATCCATTTGATATAATTTAAAATTCATGAAGCATGCAAATGCAAGTAGTAACCTAATTGCTTCTAATCTAGCAACTGGGGCAAAAGTTTCATCAAAATCAATATCTTCTTCTTGATTATATCCTTTAACTACTAATCTAGCTTTATTTCTAATAATTATTCTATTTTTATCTAATTTATTTCTAAATACCTATTTGATTTCAATTACTAGATGGTCACTTGGTCTATTAACTAGGGTGTAAACTCAATTTTTTTCAAATTGATTTAATTCTTCATGCATTACATTTATCTAATTTGAGTCATTTTTAGCTTTTTTTTATAGTTTTAGATTTAATTCAAGATACAAAAGCTAGATAATTATTGATATTTCTTAAGGATGCATAAGTTTTTACCCTTATGATGGATCGCCAATAATTTGGTCTTTAGGGTGGCCCAAGTCCATACCTCCATTCCTTTGGTAAAATTTAAATTTGTGTATCATTAAGATTTTCATCTTTAGTTTCAGCTTTTTTCTCTTCTTTATTGTCTTGAGTTGCTGATTCTTTGAATGTAACATCCTTCATTCCTTTCTCAATTAATCCTGCATTATCATCAGCCATATCTTCTTTTCTAGAAGATAAATTGTTAGTTTCATCAAACACTACATATATGGATTCTTCAACAATTAGTGTGCATTTGTTAAAAATCCTATATGCTTTACTAGAGGTAGAATATTCTAAGAAGATGCTTTCATCAGATTTTGCATCAAATTTATCCAAGTTATCCTTATCATTATTTAGAACAAAGCATTTACAACCAAAAACATGAAAGTAACTAATATTTAATTTTCTATTTTTCCAAAGTTCATAAGAAATTTTCTTTAATATCAGCCTTATAAATGCTCTATTTAAAATACAACATGATGTATTGATAGCTTCAACCCAAAAATATCTTGGGAGATGGCTTTCACATAGCATAGTTTGGGCTATTTCCTCTAGGATTTTGTTTTTTCTTTCAACAATCCTATTTTATTGAGATATTTTAGGAGTAGAAAAATTATGTTCAATCTCTATTTTATTACAAAAAGTTTCAAAATATTGATTTTCAAATTTCATTCTATGATCACTTCTGATACAAACAATAGAGATGTTCTTTTCATTTGAAACTTTTTTGAAAAACTTAGTAAATGCAAAAAAGGCTTCATCTTTTTTTGCTAAGAATAAAATCCAAGTGAATCTCAAAAAATCATCTACAATTATAAGTCCATATTACTTACTATCTAGGTTTATAGTTCTAGTTGGTCTAAATAAGTCCATGTCAAGTAGTTCAAGGGGTCTAAAAATTGAAACAATATTTTTTGATTTGAAAGAACTTCTAGTTTATTTTTCTAATTGGCATACATCATAAATTTTATTTTTCTCAAAGTTAAGTTTTAGCAAATCTTTTACAAAATCCATTTTAATTAGTTTAGAAATCAAATACATGCTAGCATGTCCTAGTCTATGATGCCATAGCTAAATATTTTCATTGATATGAGCATTTATTGCTACTAAATATTGGCTTTTTTTGGTGGAAGAATCATCCAAATCTATTAAATATATATTTTCATGTCTATGTCCAATAAAAGCAATGCTATTATCAATGGGACTAAAACTATGCATAAGAGTGATTCAAAAACTATTTTAAATCCTTTATCACAAAGTTGACTTATACCTAATAAGTTATGCTTTAAGCCATCTATTAGGAGTACATTATTTATAAAGATAGGAGTGATACATATTTTACCACTTTCGATGATGTGTTCTTTGCCATTGTCATCAAAGGTCACAAGTCCTCCTTCCTTAGCTCTAAGAGTGATAAAATGCTCCTTCTCACCTATCATATGTCTTAAGTAGCTACTATCTAGATACCATTTTTCTTTCTTTCTATCGGCTACAAGTCACACCTATAATCATAAATCAAGAGGAGGCTTTAGATACCTAAGTCATCTTGGATCCTTTAGGATTAGTAACCATGATTCTTTAGGAAACTCATACCTTCTTATTGTTTGGATTATTTTTTATTTTTTTAAAATTACAAACATAAGATTTGTGTCCAGATTTTTCATAACAAAAATAGATTATATTTTATGAAGTTGAAGATAAATCTTTTACAAAGAAATTCTTTAGAAACTTTTGCTTCTTCTGAGTTCTAAAATCAATTCCAATTCTATCAAAAATAGCTTTTTGATTGTTGAGTATCATTAACAATTTTTCAGAACTTAATATAAACTTATCAACCATATGTCTACATTTTTCAAATTCTTTCCTTAAGTTCTGGTTTTCTATAAAAATAAGCTCCTTTTCTTTTGATATTTCCTTCTTTTCTTTGATCAGATTTTGATTAATTGATTTCTAATTTATGTTCTTCAAGGTTAGCTTTCTAAGATCATCATACAAATCATAAAATGCTTCTTGTAATTCATTGAATGAAAATTCAGATTAAGTATTAGGTGTTACCTCATTCTCTTGAGCCATAAGATAAAAATTAACCACTTCATATTCTTCTTTATTTAAACTTGAATCTTCACTATCGCTTTAAGTTGTCATCGTTGCCTTCTTCTTCACTTTCTTGGAGGATATCTTCAATAGAAGATAATCTACCTTGAAATGACCTAATTTCTTGCATTCAAAGTATGTAGGTTGCTCCTTGTCTTTATCTTTCTCTCGATCTTTACTAGCTTCACTTTTGGAGAAGAGTCTTCTTTTGAAGTTTGGCTTTTTCTTTTTTAATTAAATTTTTAAGTTATAAGAGTCATTTCTTCATTATCATCTTCTTCGTTCACTACTACAAAAATGACCTATGGCAGCGGTTTTTGAAACTACTACCATAGCTCCTACGATAGTGATTTTCGTTAACCGCTGCTATAAGTCGGACCTATGACAACGATTTTTATAACCGCTGCTATAGGTCTGATATATAGTAGTGGTTATGAAAAACCACTACCGTAGATCGAATCTATAGCAATGGTTACAAAAAACTACTGCCATAGGTCGATTTATAGCAGCGGTTCATTGTAACCGCTGCCATAAGTCGAATCTATAGCAGCGGTTAGTAGGAACCATTGCTATAATCTGATTTATGGCAGCAGTTAATTATAATCGCTATCATATTTTTTTTTTTATTTTTTAAAATATTATATAATTTTAAAATTTAATGTTCATCTTTACTGTTCATTATTTAAATAATTATCATTAGAGTGTCATCGCAAAAGGTCATCTCGATCCGATGGCCCTAGTTTCATCGATCAAAAAAATTTGATTTCAACGATCACGAATGACAATGCAATGATCTGATAGATGAAGATCTTCGATGGATCCAAAAATCTACAACGATAATCTTGGTGATGTTTGTAGCATACTATCAAAGTTTTATTTCAATCAGATATCGTTATCTTGATCAATTTAGTATAAGTTTGTTTCGACCGTTAAATGATAAATGAGTGATCAAAGGACCAAACAGTGTTCAATTATGAGATAATTCTTTTTATAAATGATCTTGGCTATTATTTTAATCATTTTTTATGATGATGATTATAAAATTCAACTTGTGAGATAAAGAATGATCTAAAATTATACGTCTTCTGATAACCATTCTGAAACTTCACTAGTTGTTATGCTCATATTTTTGCAATATCTGCTTAACATGAATAATTTATATGAAAATAATTTAAATTTTACTATCATCATCATATAAAATATTTAAAATTATAATAAAAAATATTTAACTAAAAAATTATCTCATAATCAGAGGCCGTTTAATCCTTTGATCGCTTATTTCTAATTTAATGGCCCAAATCATTCTGTACTAAATTGACCATGATAACGATATCCGATTGAAGTAAAACTTTGATAGCATGCTACAAACATCATCGAGATCATCGTTGTAGATTTTTGGACCCATCGAAGGTCTCCATCTATCAGATCATCGCATCATCATTCATGATCGTTGAAATCAAATTTTTTTGATCGATGAAGCTAGGGCCATCGGATTGAGGTGAACTTTTGTGATGACACTCTAATGATAATTATTTAAATAATGAATGATGAAGATGGATATTAAATTTTAAAATTATATAATATTTAAAAAAAAAATTATTTTTAATCTATGGCAGCGATTATCAAAAATCACTATTATAGATCTATAGCAGTGATTATAGAACCACTGCCGTAGATCTATGATAGCAGTTTTGGATAACCACTATCATAGATCTATGGCAGTGATTTGATAATCGCTGCTATAGATCTATGACAGTGGTTCAAAAATCACTACCGTAAGTTAGGTTAAAAATCTTTAAATTTTTTCTTTTCTCTCATGCGCACTTGATCTCTCTCTCTCTCCCCCTCCTCTTCATCATCGATGAGGCTCCTCCCCCCTCCAATTGGCATCGCCCCTCCTTCCTCCTCGACCGACGTCGCCCCTCCTTCCTCCTCGACCGATGCCGCCCCTCCCTTCCCCCTCCCCTCCGCCCTTCATTTTCGGCCGCCCCTCCCTGCCACCCGCTACCCCCCATCCGGCCCCTCCACCCTCCATCCCACCCTCCCTCGATCCCCATGAAACCCTCCCTCCGATGAACCCCCTCCACCCTTGCTCGGCCTCCCACGAAACCTCCTACCCCCCTGTCCACCATCCGACCCTCCCCTCGGTCATCCAGCAAACCCCTCTGGTGAACCCCCATTCGACCCTCCCTCGGTCCCCTATGAAACCCTCCTCTAGCGAACCTCCATCCACCTCGATTCTCCACCGACCCCCCATGAAACCCCTTCTCCACACTCTATCCTCCTCCGACCTTGATGCAAAAACCAAACCCCCCTTCCGACGAGCCTCCCTCCACCCTCCTTCGACCCCCGCAAACCCCCCCCCCCGACCACCACCATTTTGACCCTCCGCTGGTCGAGTGCGAAGCCTCTTTCGGCCTCCTCATCATTGTGCCCCCCTCCCTTTGGCCCCCCATCTCTGGTCGTTCCTGCTCTCTCTCTCTCTCTCTTTTCTTTTTTTCTCTCTTCTCTATCTCACCATCTTACTTTTATTTTGCAGGTTACCTCTAGTACTGTCCTTCTCCTCTAGCATCGTCATCGGTGACCTTCGGAGCTTTCGGTGCGATCCGCTCTCTATAGCCGTAGGTATAATTTTTTTAAAAATTTTATAGTATTATTTATTAATCATGTATATTTATAATAATTTATAAAATATTTATAATAAATATTATAAATATTTATTATAAATATTATAATTATCTGTATGTCATAGTTTTTGGGCCTTAGCATAATGGTAGCCTTGGATCGTACCATGTCGGCGGTTGTGGACTAGATCTATCAACGGATTGGATTCGAATCAAAATTTGGATATTCAGATTTAGATCTAATTTTAATTATTGGTACTGGATCCAAACCCGAATATCTGATGGATTTGTACTTGAGAGAGGAAGGGAGGGATCCGGCCTTGCCACCATCATTGAAAGGGAGGGGGTCTGACCTCATCGGCGAGGGAGATCGAGAGACCGAGAGAGGGAGGGAGGGGTTCCAACCTTGCCAACATCATTGGGAGGGATGGGGTCCGACCTCATCGATGAGGAAGATCGAGAGATGAAAAAGCTAGGAGGGAGGGGTTCAGCCTCGCCGCCATCACTGGTGAGAGAGATCGAAAGAGGGAGAGAGGGAGTGATCGAGGGGATAGCACATAATCGAGCCGACTTGGGTCATGATCAAGCTGACTGGGGGAGGACCCTAGTCGGATGTTTCAGGCACGGAGCTGGCTGTCTTAGGCACGGAGCCAGCTCGATTTTCGAGCAAATAGAATTTGATATGTCTCTTTAGGGTTCCAACTTTAAGCCCTAAGGTGCCATCATCATCTATTTTATTCTTCTTTTAGATTTCTGGAATAACACCAAGGTTCGTGCAAGAGATTAGATCTACGACTGTTGCTCATCTTTAATTATTTATGAATGTAATTGCATAATGATAGATCCATCAATTGATTTATTACATAATATTTTTTGGATGTTTATATCATGTTGCTTTTGTTTATTGCATTGCATAATGATAGATCCATCAATTGATTAGTGTACATATTAGAGACTATTTATTGATTCTATACTAATATTATTATTCAACATCTTATATTGATTAATATTCATTAACGTTGCAGATCATGATGGCACCAAAATGTCATCTAACTTTCACCCCCGCCCCTCGGTGGGTTACGTGCAGTTCAGCATCTAAGGAGCAGTCAGAGCATACTCCATCTATCTCGGTATCGATTGCTCAAGGACCTCCACCGACGGCATCTACTCCACCGATAATTGAGCCTCTACCATCATCCATATCTGAGGCACATGCTACTACGTAGATATTTGAGTATATATTTTTATTATATTAATATAATTTTATTTTTTATATAGTATTTATATATTTATATATTTATATATTTATATAACGTATTTACATTATAGGTGCATCATCCAGCTAGATATTTCATGATCCCACACATATGGCACACGTGTGGAACCACCAGCATCAGGTGATGGTCTATTATGATGCGAAGGGGAGGTCGGTAGGAAAGACCACATGGGAGATGCATTCCTTTTTTGGAGTGCTTGTGAGGTGATCAGACATCATTCCTGTAGAGCCCAGAGACTGGCATTTGATGGATGCTGCCATCAGGGATCGGGTATGGAAGGAGATATGAGTAAGTACATGCATCTTAGTTATATTTATTCATTTTATATGTTTACACTATATATGTTTGATTAGAATAATTTTGTAAATAATTTTTGATAAATTTATGCAGAGGAGGTATGACTTCTCCGATCACGAGAGGGCTCAAGATGCCCGACTGAAGAAGATTGAAGAGTTGTACCGAAGTTACAAGGTCAAGCTCCACAGAGGATGGCTCGAGCACCGATGACACACTTCGAAGGAGCTTGTTCCCTAGATACAGGATTGTCCTCCGAGTCAGTAGGAGAGGATGGTTAGATATTGGAGGAGCTAGGAGTTCGAGGTAAAATTTCTAACTTCTGAATTTTTCAATATGCTTAAAGTTTTATTTATTTGAATACTTGTTAGACCACCTTCCATTAGAATCAAGAGAATCATGCAGCCCAGGAGTATATGCACACTCTAGACTGTGAGTCTATGACCAATCATATGCATAGAGAGGTAATTAATTTTAAATCTTACTAGATAAATTAAATTCATATCTTTTATCATCTTTCTGATAAATTTATTCTTTGTTATAGCTGATGAGAGATGGAGTGATGCCTAGCCATAGTGAGATCTTCTGATTCAGTCGCACGGACAAGATGGGCAAGTCAATGAACGTCATGATCGGACGTATTTTTATAAGTATTAAATATATTAGTATATATGATTAGTATTATAGAATTTCTTATAAAATTTTATTTTAATTTATAATTATAGGATTAGTTAGATGCACTCACTCGTGAGGGCCCAGATACCTCAGGGCCCCATGACCATTTGTCTCAGGTCTTGGAGCCTGAGCACTCTAGAAGGATTCGATGCAGGTCCGGACATACATCGATGAGCTACTGATCTGAGGCGAGCATCTCCTCATAGACTTTTGGTGTCGTCAGTCGGGAGGAGCTTGAGGAGGCATTGGCACGGGCAGATCATGTTGTGATGTGGGAAGATCGGGCTGAGAAGCACGCATCTCATCTGGAGGGCATCGTGAGAGACATGATGTCAAAGCTCAGCATGCATTTTAGAGTCACGAGCTTCGAGGATATGTTGGCCCGCATTTCAGCTCCAGCTCTAGCTTCAGCTTTCGATGACGATGACGGTGATGTAGATTTAGGAATCTTTTGATGTATTTTATTTTTTTAAAAAATATTATAATAAATTTTATTTGATAATAAAATTTTAGTATTTCAAAATAATTTTTATGTTTATTATATTTTTTTATGTTATATATTTATATTTATCAAATAAAATATATAAAAAATAAAAATTTTATTTTTTAAATTATTCAAGATCTACGATAGTGATTTTATAATTACTGCCATATCCATACCAATCGCTGTCATAGATTTTTGGTGTAAATGGTGCCAACCGCTGCATTAGACCTATGATAGTGGTTATGAAATCGCTGCTATAGATTATCTATAGCAGCGTATGTAACTGCTGCTATAGATTAACTATGGCAGCGGTTATATAACTACTGCTATAGATCGATCTATTACAGCGATTTATAAACCACTGTAATAGGCTATCTATAGTAGCGGTTTAAATAACTGCTGCAACAACTACTGCCATAGAGCTACGATGATGGCTGCAGTAGCAGTGGTTAGAAAATCGCTGTCGTAGCCTATGACAGCGATTTTTTGGATTATGGCAGCGGTTACAATCACTGCCATAGCTCTTTTTTATAGTAGTATTCGAAATATTTATTTTCTTCAACTTTTTCCTTTGCTATGGATTTGAGGGCCATGGTCTTCTTTTTCTTGACTTCATATTTTAAATTTTACTTCATGGTTAACTCATGTGTCATGAGAGAACCAAAAAGCTCATCAAGGGGCAAAATGTTGAGATCCTTTACTTCTTGTATAGTTGTCACCTTTACCTTCTAAGTTTGAGAAAGAGAGCTAAGAATTTTTTTCATAAGTTCACTATTAGTATATAATTTTTTTAAGCTTTTATGTCTATTTATAATATTAGTAAATCATGTAAAAATTTTCATAATACTTTTAATTAATTTTATTTTAAAAGGTTCATACTTATACACTAATATATTTATTTTAAATTTCTTTACTTGATTGGTACCATTATGGATAACCTTAAATCTATCCCATATTTCTTTGGTTGAAATACAAGTAGAAATTCGATTGAATTCATTGACATCAAGTGAGCAATAAAGCACATTCATTACTTTAGCATTCAATTGAGCCAACTTCTTATCATTTTCATCATATTTTCTTTCGTATTTAAGAACTATATTATCCTTAATAGTAATTATGGGCGTGTATGGTCCATTAATTATGACACTCCATAGGTCATAATCAAGTGCTTGAATAAATATGCGCATGCGTGCCTTCCAAAATGTTTAGTTATAACCATTAAATAAAGGAGGCCTATTTATGGACTATCCTTTTATTGAAAAGATATTTAATTGGGTTGTCATCTTGATTGATTATTCTAGATCGAATGAACAACAAATAATATTAGAGTATTTGCTTTAATACCACTTATTGCCCAGAAGAACAACCAAAGAAGGAAGGAATTGAATTTTTCAAAAACTTTTTTAGATTAACGAGTATATGTGCAGAACAAGAATACTTATATGCTAAAAATATAGTACTTAAATGAGTAGAAAATAATTATAGCTAATAAATAGAATTACATACATAAAGTCATAAAATTTTTATAGTGCTTCGATGTCAAATCCAACACCTACGTTCACTCCTCAAGCACTCCACTTGAAAATTCTACTATAATCACTAAGATTATAGCAAGATTATTTTTTTTGGATTCACAATCTAAATCTAATTGATTTTACGGGCTAACCAACCAAAATCTAATCTCAAGCCACTCCTAGGCTTGTATAAATCCAATTCATGACTTAGATGAGTCTATCCCCCAAGTTTCAATCCTATTGAAATTTGAAATACAAAAATTTTATGATATAAAAATTTAAATATAAAAAAACTCCTTGAAGAGCTGATTTAAAGCTTTGATGCACAAACTAAGTTGTTCGAAGACTTTTGCAATGAATTGAGTGGTTGAAGTGCACTAAAAACTCTTTAAAGCTTACAAGTTGGACTGCATAATTTTTTAATGAATGCTGATATTTCTCTCTTTCTTGTATATATTCCTTGTGTTTCTTTGCTTTAATATGGTTTTAGAAGTTTTCTAATCTAAGTTAAGAATACCAAAAATAGGTTTGTAGCCATTGGAATACTAGAAAAAGTCATTTAGAATATTCTGAATAAAATCTGAGCAATTCTGAAAACTAGCCATTAGAGCTATCAGAAGCTTAGGAGTTGACTCCCTAGAGCCTTGAGTCAACTTTAGTCGTAAAGCAAAAAATCCAGCATTCTATCTTTTCTGTGCTTATGCTAATCTTGCATGCCCAAGTTGGCTTCCAGATTTCGTGAGTCGACTCCAATTGCAGATGAAAAATTAAGCATTTTATTCTTGAACTGGTGTCTTTTTGAGATAGAAGTCAGCTCCTACTTTTTTTGTGTCGACTCCTCAATGTACCAATTTTTGAAGCATATCATATATGCGGGAGTTGGCTCCCACTTTTCTTGCATTGACTCCAATGATAGGGTCTAAAATATTATCTTCTACTTTTGAATCTAATGTTAGTCTAAGTTCTTGAGTTGGCTCCTACTAATCTAGAGTCATCTCCTGATCTGTGCCAAATGCTAAAACCATGCTAGATTCAACTCAAACTTTTCTTGAGTTGGTTCATGATCTAGTAATCTTTAAAAAATATTTGGCTTGACCTTTTTTGCTCTTTTTTATTAGTTCTTTCAATCAAAAACATGGAGCTTCTTCAAGATAGATTTGTATCTTCTAGAATTTTGTCTTAACCACTTCAACCAAATTATTAGTACCAAAATAAACTCAAATATTTTGTTATTCATCAAAATCATACCTAGGGTCAACATAAAATTTGTTGGAATCAACATGGTGAGGGCAGGCTGCAAGGAGGCGATCAACATGATGAGAAAGTGAAAGAAATGGTTCGTAATATCTTTCCATTTGTTGGCTATAATGATGTGCATCTATGTCAATACCTGATCCTATGGTTGGTGGAATAATAAATAGTGAGGATGTAGAGAAGATCCGCAAGTTGATGCAGGATGCTAATATTTTGTTATATTTTAGATTTAAAAAGATGACAAAGCTTGAGTTCTTAATCTAGTTATGTCATGTGAAATACTCCAATAGATTTAGTAATAATATAGTAAACTACATACTAGAGCTTTTGAGAGACATTCTTCTGAACAATGCACAAATCTCAAAGAATAATTATGAGGCATCGAAGATTATTGAATAGTTAGACTTTACTTATACCAAGACACATGTATGTCCAAATGATTGCATGCTTTATTAGGAGGATGCCAACCGAAATGAGTGCATGAGGTGCGATGTATCAAGATAGAAATAGAATAAAGATAGTATTGGGAATCTTGTACCAGAATATTATGGTAGAAAGAAAGAAGAAATAAAAAAACACAATCAAGTACATGAATCAGCCCAAAAACTCACCTCCATAGGGCATGCAAAGCTTTACTATGAAAAAAAATAAATATAAGAGAAGATTATCCACTCTCAATACTCGCATATAATTTTCTCAACTAGAAGTTATACTTACAAAGCTCTTTCTCGGAGACCTCATGAAATGACCGTAGTCCGCTGCCTAGCTGTCTGTCCGGAGCCTTTCTGCTCCTGTTGTTCGCTGGCATCCTCTAATCTACTGCCTTCTCCCATCTTATGTCTTAACTGAACCACACTATGTTACCAAGCTATTATTTGTCTACTGCCATTGCTACCACAGTCTCCCTGAAGCCCATGCCTATAGGCTTTTATAAGCATCAAATCGAGATAGGATTGGAGTAGGGACTCTGATTTAAACTTAAATAGTGCTGTTGACCATGTCTGCGAGATCCTCCATCATCAGATCGAGCCCAATTACTGTTAGATCAAAACCACAAGCCCCACTCACCATTAGATCGCACATCGGTCTACAGTGGACAGCATGAAATGGGCGAGAAATGCCCTGGTCTATGGTGGACTGCATGAACCCAGGGGGAAACACCCTTGGTTCACTACACTAAGCCCTACTGCGCACTGGGCCACGCCCGTGCACCTGTTATGGTATCAACTTACTCTGATACCAATTGTTGGATTTTAACTCACTTTGATACTGATTGTTATGGAAGTCAGGCCAAGAAACCATGATCATAGGACCTTCTCGATATCACTTGCATTATACTTGATCATGTGTGGATACCATAAAAGAAAGATAGAAGAATACAAAATAAGAAAGTACATAAATTAAGTATACATGGATTAGACCAAGGTCTACTTCCATGGAACGTGCAAACTTTACTATGAGAAAAAAAATAAATACAAGAAAAACTTACCACTCAATCCTTGTATAAGAGTCTTTTAATAAGAAGTTCTAAAATTCTTATAAAATTTCTTTGAAACTTCTCAAGAAGCCTCTCAACACCACTAAAATGTCACCAGTGTTCCAACATAATAAATAGTTTGTTAATCAGAGTTATATAGACTTTAGAAATCCAAAAATAGTATTTTAATAAGAAACCCAATCCCAAACATACTCGAGATCAATACTAGACTATTTGATCATGATCGGCTCTCTCTTGAGCTATCGGATCGCATACACAACTCTTAATCAAGTTCGGATTGTTTCTCAGCCTTCCGATCATGATTAGGAGCTCTCTTGACCATCAAATCATGCAAAATAATAGTTTATCAGGCCCAGATCAAGCTCCAACCATTCGATCATGATCGACTCCTCTTTGAGCTATTGGATCGCAACCAGTCCATGGAATAGTATCATGGACTGCATAAAATGGCTGGGGAATTGGTCTTTCAGTCCATGCACAGGAGGGTGAGCCGAGCGGTCCATCATGGATTGTGCTTTATCCTGGGTACCTACATCGCCTGCTCCTGCATGGCCCACATGACTGGGTGGCCTAGCACGTAGTTGGCCCAACACCGCCGTTAGCCGGTGCCACCTATGGGCCCCTCCAGTAGGCCTGAGGATGGACTACCTCACTCCAACCTTCTTTTGCACGTAACTTCTCCATCTGGACTTTATTTGGACTGTTCTTGGACTCATTAGACTTCATTCATCATCCTGAACCTCGTTCTGGATTTATTATGGACTAGATCTTAAGATATTTTTCTCAATAATCTCCATCTCGACTCAATATTCAGTCTACATCTATTCCTGAGAGCTTGTGATCCATCTTGCCTCCATGTCCTAGGGCACGCTTGCTGTCTCATGGATGGACAAATATAGGAGTTGAGCCAAACTGCTCAATCCTACCTCCGTTAATAGCTGTGTCCACTCTGACCTAAGACCTACTTGAGGTAGCCTTCTGCGGTAATAGAAATTTTACTTTACGACATTGCCTCTCATCCTTTCGAGTCTCATGTTTCATGCCTGATCTACCTCCACCAAGAGCTCTACCTTGCATTGGGCTCTCTTTGGCTTCTAGAGCTCCACCTCGCATGGAGCTTCCTGCTAGATAGTAATATCCTCTCATCTTTTTTTTTCTCAAGAATAATCCTATCATCGTGAATGACCTTCAGGATTCTATCATCAGCTATCCACTTATAGCTATTTGAATACAGTCTTCTCAGTGAGATAAGATTTCATCTAAAATTGAATATATATCCGACCTCCCCCAATCTTCTCACTGTACCATCATGTATCCTCCAACTGACCATCTCGATATCTCTGATCGTACAGCTCGATCCATCCAATAGATGAATAGTATCCTCACTACTTTTTAGGAAGTCAAACTGCTTCTCTTTGCAACAAACATGATATGTGCATGCAAAATCTAAAATCCACTACTAGAAAGAAGTAGATATCTCATTAGATTTCTCTAGGACATCATCTTCTGACTTGCTAGTGGCCATCATTGTAGTAGCTCTTATTCAATCTTTGAGCTATGGGCAATCTTTGATACACCCCAACTCATCACATCGGTAGCACCTGATCTTGTTGGGGTCCCTCATCTTAGATTTGGATTGTTCTCCTTCCGATCCTCTATCGCTCTGTCTACTATCATTTGCTCCTCCAAAAATCACCAAAGCTGAGCTGCGGCCATTTAAGCTTGAATGTGGGTTCTCCCTCTTAAGAATCTCATTTTGAAGAATCTCTACAATAACCTTATCCATCTTGATGGTGCTCTTCCTCATTAGAAGAGCAGTCACTAAGGACTCATATGAAGTGGGAAGCAATGCTTGCAAGACCAATGCCCTGATCTTCTTCTTAACCTTCTCACCTATATTAAAAAAATTGGTGAAAATCTTTTGAAAGTGGCTGAGATGCTCCTACACGCTTTATCCCTCAATCATTTACAATTGGTATTAGGATTTGACGCCTCAAATTCGATCCACAGCAAGAGGAGAATCAGTATCAGCAAGCAGTCAGGCTAGCTCAAATATGGGGTCGAGCCGGCTCAAACCATAGTCAATTTGGCTCTCTCAGGTAGATAGAAAGTAGGTGTTCAAGCGAGACATAGTCAAGCCAGCTCAACCTTTGACAGAGCCAGCTTGACGAAGGCAAAAAGAATAGGATGGGATTTTCTATTTGGATTCAGATTGTGATTAATCTAGGGGGTCTATAGGAGTTGCGCGTAGATCACAGGATCCAATGGCCATGGAGGATTACAGTCATGATTTGAAGGTTGAAAAATATTTCAAGACTTCATCAAGATCATGTTTGACTCATATTAAGAGAAAGAGCCTTGTTAGAACTCCTGTGATCTGTTGAGAAGAAGATTCTCATCCTATTTAAAGGCCTGAGGTGCTATGGAGCTAGGTGTGGCACGTGTGGCATGGGAGGCATGTAGAGAGGCTCAGACAGCCACCAAGAGAAGCTTGGCAATATCAAGTACGTGCAGCCCATGAGAGAGAGAAGCAATAGATGCATAACATCTAGTGTGGAGGCAATGATTGGTAGAGCATCTTGTAGCTTCTGAGGATCTTCTTGAAATTCTGAGAGAACTTTTATGAGGATAGCTTCTAGTTGAGAGAGATTTATGTATAGTAAGTTAAGAGTGGATGTTCTCCTCTTATACTTATTTTTTTCTTTCATAGTGGAGCTTTGCATGTCCCGTGGAGGCATGCCTTTAGACTGATCTACGTACTTATTTATTTTTTTATTTTATTTTTTTCCTTCTTTCTACCATAATAATCTGGTACTAGATCTTCAATAACTAGTATCAGAGGAGTTGATATCACCAATAAATTGGTATCAGAGTCAGACAATACTAGAGTGCAGATTACAGCAGTGGTGTTAAAGATTGAAGAATATGGAGAAGACAAGCACAATCAAAGTGAAGATTAATAGATTTGATGAAAAGAATAATTTTTTCTTATGGCAAGCAAGGATAAAGAATATCCTCATCTAACAAAATTTGATCGACGCTCTCTTGTATGAGGAGATGCTAGCTACCATGGAGGTGAAGGATTAGAAGTGAATTTAGATGCAGGTGGTGAGCACAATCCACTTGTATCTAGCAGATGATGTCATGATCCATGTATTTGGTGAGATTTTCTCAACGATGCTGTGATCGAAGCTTGAGGGGCTGTACATGGCAAAGTCACTAATCAACATATTATTCCTTTGGAGGTAGTTTTACTAGCTATGGATGAACGAAGGTTAGAGTGTGCAGGAGCATCTATCTAACTTTCAAAAGATCCTTATCGATTTTCTCAGTACTGGTGAAAAAGTTAAGAAGAAGATCAGGGCATTAGTCTTGCTAGCATTGCTTCCTTCTTCATATGAGTCTTTGGTGACTACTCTTCTTGTAGGCAAGAGCACTATCAAGATGGATGAAGTTACTATAACAATTCTCCAAAATGAAGTTCTTAGGAGGAAGAATCCAGCTTCGAGCTCAGATGGCGGCAGCTTGCTTTGGCAATTTCTAGAGGAGCAGGAGGTAGTAGATGAAGCGACAAAGGATCGTGAGGATGATCTAGGTCCAAGATGAGGAACCATAGCAAGATCAGATGCTACCAGTATGATAAGTTGGGGCATCGAGTCAAGGATTGCCTATAACTCAAAGATTGAATGAGGGCTACTATGGCAATGGCTAGTAGCGATACAGAAGGCAGTGATGATGTCTTTCTGATTACTGATGAGATATTTACTTCTTCCTCCTAGTGAATTATGGATTCTACTTATTTCCATCATGGATACTTTAGAGAGGAGATATTTAACTCTCTAGAGATCAGTGAGGGCACTGTATTCTTATCAAACAGATCGAGCTATGAGATCAAGGACAGTGGGACGGTCAGCATGAAGCTTCATGATGAAATAATGAAGAAGTTGGATGAGGTTCGATACATATCCAGCTTTAAGAAGAATCTAATTTCACTAAGCAGATTGGATTCGACTGGTTTCAAATGGAAAGCTGATGGAGAAATCCTGAAGGTTATGCACGGTAGTAGGGTGGTGTTAAGAAAAAGAAAGTATAGAAAACATTACCTCATGATAGGGAGTACAGTGCGAGGTAGAGCTCCACATAAAGATGGATCGGGCATGAGATGGAAGACTCGGGAGGACGATATGCGATGTTGCAAGATGAAGTTTCTATTATCATAGGAGACTATCCCGAGCAGATCTCAGGTCAGGAGGTTTATAGCCATTGATGAAAGTGGGATGAAGCAGTCTGACTAGACTCTCACATTTGTCCATCCATGATCAGTAGGCAATTGCCCCAAGGCATGGGGGCGAGAAGATCCAGAAGCTCTCAAAGTTAGGTAGAGGCCAAATATCGAGTCAAGATGGAGATTGTTAGGATTTGATGTCTTAAATTCGACACACAGTAAGAGAAAAATTAGTATTAACAAACAGTTGGACTAGCTCGGATATGAGGGTGAGCCAGCTCGAATCGTAGTCGAGCCAACCCTCTCAGACAGATCGAGCGAGATACAATCGAGCTAGCTTGATCTTTGATAGAGCCAGCTCAATGGAGGCAAACAAAATAGGATAGAGTTTTCTATTTGGATTCAGATTATGATTAATCTAAGGGGTCTACAAGAGTTGCACGTGGACCACAAGATCCAGTGGCCATGGAGGGCTATGGTCATGATCTGAAAGTTTGAAAATATTTCAAGACTCCATCAAGATCATGTTCAACTCATATTAGGAAAAATAGCCTTATTAGGACTCCTATAATCTACTAAGAAGAGGATTCTCATCCTATTTAAAGGCCTGAGGTGCTGTAGAGCTAGGTGTGGAGCATGTGGCATGAGAGGCATATAGAGAGGCTCAGGTAGCCACCAAGAAGAGCTTGACAGAGCACCAAGTATGTGCAACCCACGAGAGAGAGAAGCAATAGGTGCATAGCATTCAGCATGGAGGCTATAAGGACAAAGCATCTTATAGCTTCTGAGGGGCTTCTTGGGATTCTAAGAGAGCTTTTGTGAGGATAGCTTTTAATTGAGAGAGATTTATATATAATGAGTTGAGAGTGGGTATTCTCTTCTTGTACTTATTTTTTTCTTTTATAGTGAAGTTTTGCATGCCCTATGGAGCCGAGCCTTTAGACAAATCTACATACTTGATTATTTTTTTATTTTATTTTTTTCTTTTTACCATAATAATCTGGTACTAGATCTTTAGTAAGTGGTATCAGAGAAGTTGATATCACCAATAATTGGTAAAACTGCCTTCAAAGAAAGAGGATGTTGGTAAGAAACTTCACTATATACAACTCCTCGAGTTTCGACCACAGCATTGTCGAGAAAGTCTCACTAAGTACAATGATCACGACCTCATTCACCAAGTATATGCGGAAGGTACTCACCATTTACATCTGTAGCTGCTCTCAGATCCTCTCCTCTATGGTGTTTGACTTCTTTTTATTCAAAAGAGCATCGATTAATCTTTGTTGGATGAGCATGTCTTTCATCCTTACTTGCCATAAGAAGAAATTGCTCTTCCCATCGAATCGGTTGATCTCCACCTTAATTGTTCTTGTCTTCTCCATCTTCTTTGATCTTGATTAACACCATCATGATTTGGGCAACCACGTGCACTAATATCGTCTGGCTCTGATACCAATTATTATGGTATCAACTTGCTCTGATATCAATTATTGAGATATCAACTCACTCTGATACCGATTATTGTAGAATTCTGGCTAGGACATCACGACCATAGGACCTTCTCGATACCACTTGTATTGCATTCGATCACGTATGGATACCATAAGAAAAAAGAAGAAGAATATAAGATAAGAGAGCACACAAATCAAGTATATATAGATTAGACCAAGGTCTACCTACATGGGATGTGCAAACTTCCCTATATGAGATAAAAAAATAAACAAATATAAGAGAAACTTACCACTCAATCCTTATATAAGAGTCTTTCAATAAAAAAATTTAAAATTCTTATAAAAGCTTTTTGAAACTTCTTAAGAATTCTCTCAACATCTCCAAAACGTCACCAGCTTTTTAATGCAATAAATGGTTCGTCAATCGGAGTTATATAGATTTCAAAAATCCAAAAATAGTATTTCAATAGAAAACTCGATCCCAAATACACCCAAGATCAATATTGGACCATCCGATTATGACTAGCTTCCTTCTAGGCCGTTGGATCGTGCACACAGCTCCTATCAAGTTTAGATTGCTTCTCAGCTGTCCAATCATAACCGAAAGCTCTCCTGACTATCGAATCATGCAAAATAATAGTTCATCAGGCCTAGATCAAGCTCTAGCCATTCAATCATGACCGACTCCTCTCTGAGCCATTGAATCACGACCAGTCTATGGAACAGTACTATGGATCGCATGAAATGGCTAGGGAATTGGGCTTTTGGTCCATGCGTAGGAGGGTGAGCCAGGCAATTCATCATGGACTGTTCTCTATCTTGGGCATCTATGCAGCTTGCTCCCGTGCGGTTCGCATGCGCCCGCGTGCTTGGGTAGCCCAGCACGTGGCTGGCCTAGCGCCGCCATGCACTATCGGCCTGGGCTATGTCACCATCGGTCAATGCCGCCTGTGGGCCCCTTCGATGGGCTCAAGGGTCGGCTACCCCATTTTGATATATTTTTATATGTAACTTTTCCATTTGTACTCCATTTGGATTGTTCTTAGGCTTGCTGGACTCCGTTCATCATCCTGGACCTCATTCTAGATTTATTATAGATCGAATCTCAAGATATTTCTCTCAATAGCACCTGCATGTTGGGCCTGCCCGCATGCTAGGCCACTCCCATGCACGTTGGGCACACAGTGCTCTTACTATCGACTCGCGCATTGGGCTTGGCTGGCCAGTGCTGCCTACTCCAGCCTATGTTGGTCCGTAGGCCCACTACAGTGGCTCGTGGGCTATACCTCCTATACCAGCTTTCTTTCTTCGTGTGTATCTTTTCCATCTGAACTCTGATTTGGATGTTCTTAGGCTCGTTGGACTTCGTTCATCGTCTTGAACCTCATTGTGGGTTTATTATAAAAGAATTCAAAATATTTTCTTCAATAATCTTTACCTCATCTCTACTTATCTGAGAGCTTGTCTCATGCTCTCATGCCTTAGGGCAATCGCCTGCTGATCATAGATGGGCAAACATAGGAGTTGAGCTAGGCCGCTCGATCCTATCTCTATCATGGGTTGTGTCTACTCTGACCTAAGACTTACTCAGGATAGCCACCTATGGTAATAGAAACTTTACCTTATGATGTTGTATGTCGTCCTTCTGAGTCTTCCATCTCGTGTTCGATCTACCTCCACCTGAAGCTCCATCTCACACTGGGCTTCCTACCATAAGATAGTATCCTCCATACTTTATTTCTCTTATCAACATCCTACTACTGTGCATAACCTTCAGAATTCATCCATTAGCTTTTCATCTGAATCCGATCGAATTCAGTCTACTTAGTAAAATTATATTCTTCTTAAAGCTGGATGATAAGCACTTGATATATTATAATAAGAAGCACTAAATATTATTGTATTGTATGTTTATTAGTTAAATTTGATGCTTCTTAATCTCTTTTATAGGTAATTAGGAGATTAGGCTCATACAAGCTAATCCAAACTCAAATTAGCTCAAAACCAAAGCAAAAATTAGATATCTAATAGGTTAAGAGCAAACAACTCAAGGGGTTTAGTCACGATCAATGGCTAGGAAGCAATTCATTGAAGATCCAAGGGCCAAAAAGAAAGACAGTTGCTTTAAGGGTTCGGATTGAAAATGAATGAATCAAATATCCCATATGTGCCATCCCAAACTGAGTTAGCATGGATCATAAGAAAGAAGAAAATGCTAAAGAGAGAAATAGGTCACATTCTATTCTCTTCTTACCATATTTTTCATGCCCCAATTAGAAATCTACACCAAATCAAAGATTTCTCATGCACACCTCATCTCATCCATCCATTCCTATCATAGCAATAGTCTCATATTACTTAACCAACAAATCCTCCTACCTTCTAGCATCTATAAAAAGCCTCGAAGGCTTCAATCAAAAGCAAGCGCTTCCATCCATCTCCATCTAGCCCTACCTTCACATCTTCTCTCTCTCTTCTACTTAAGTCTCCACTTTTCTTTCTTTCTTCTTCTTCCTCCACAAAAACTCTCTTCTTCCTCTTTTCTTTCTACGGATTAAAAGCAAGAAGATGACAATGGTGGATGACATCCCTTCTATTCATGCTTAGGCTCTATCATCTTAGGAGGAAAGATGAATCTTGTAAATAGATGATTTGATGGTGATCTATTTTATATATCTCTTTTCTATTTTTAATAAAATTTTTGATTTATTTAGAAATTAAAAGTGCACTATTTTCTTTTGCTTCATTTATAAAGATCTAGATTATAAACAATCTATGCTCTAAGAGATGTATCGTGATTTAAGAATACGGTGCATACTTAGATAAGAGATAGATTGTATAAAAAAAAATAGATTCTCTTTTTTTACTTATGAGATTTAGTTAGATAACTTATGCTCTAAGGGACTGATCACGATCTGAGGATATGGTCTATGCTCAGAAAGAAGATAAGCTATACCAATCGAAATCACAAGTAGCGGTGCTATAGTAGGAAATGGATATGACATCTATTTTACAAGAGGATTCGATCTCTTGAGGCTTCTCTTCTATATTGGACTCATTAAGTTTCTTTTAAATATTATTTTATCAATCAGATTAGTTCTTCAACTTTTAAAAACAACCAAGCCTTCTTTTAATTTTTTTTTAAAATAACTGCCCCTTGAGAACTCGATCCGATTCATCCTGTTCTATGGAGTAGTAGTTGGTTAACTTTTATCTTTGATCACTCTCACGATAAGAGCACATCATTAGATATGTATTAGACCTCATCCAATTTCTTCATTATTTCATCATGGAGTTTCATGATAACTATTCTGTTTCCCTTGATCTTATAGCTCGATCTGTTTGATAGGAACACAGTATCCTCATTGGTCTCTAGAGAGTCAAACAGCTCCTCTCTATAATATACATGATGAAAACAAGCAGAATTCATAATCTACTAGGAGAAAGAAATAGATATCTGATCAATTACCTGAAGAACATTATCATTGCCTTCTGTATCACTACTGCTATCGTGATAGTAGCATGTGTCTGATCTTTGAGTTATGGGCAATCCTTGATTCGATGCCCCAACTAAAGAAAAATAGTACAAGATTCTAGATCTACTTTCAAAACTTTTTCAAAAAAATATGCAACAAAAAATTAAAAATTAATCTAATTAATTTTATAAGCTATTGATCATATCAACAAAACTCTACAACTAGGACCGTAATGTGACATATATGCATATAAAAATCCAAAAATGAATATGCAAGTAGTACATCATATTTACTACTACATATGTTCAGAACATGATATCTTGGCAGTAGTAGATCACCATAAATGATATACTACCAGAGAGATTCTCTCATCGTGATGCAGCCACATATATTGTCTGGTGTCTATGGATTGTCCACATGAGGTCCTGGTTCCAATCGGCTCCTTTCGAGTGTTAGCTCAACGTCAAAAGCTTCGACGGCTGATTTTGATCGAATTGGTTTGATCTCCCTTCACTAATTTTTTGGATACTCTAAAACATCAGCAGGAGTAGGTGAGAGGTAAAGGAGGCTCTCCTAGAAATTTTTTGAATTTTTGACACTCATAACTCACAGAATCACTCCCCGAACCCTAGGTCGAAATCCTAAGGCAGCACTTACCCAAATCCTGTGCCTCTCTCTGAATTCTTTCTCTTGGGATAATTTTGGATTTTTTTCTCACTTAGAAGGGGCTAACATAGAAGGGGATTTCTCGCTCTCTAGGTGTGTGCATGCCCTAGTGAAAGGCCCTTTTTATTTGCACCATTCAGATGTGGAGAACGAGTGAAGGGATAAGGATAGGTTGTTGCTTATTCGAATTCAAACACAATTTGAATTCAAATGGGCAACCAACCAAGACTTATCCATTGGGGCATGAGAAACTAGGGCATGCACCCTCTTGTGTGTGGAGAAATTTTATAAGAAACAAATTCTCATAGAAAAGGGAGTAGGCACAAGTCAATGTGGTGCTAGGGAGAGGACTAGTCAAACTAGTCTCAATACAACCTTATCCAATTGAACCCAATCCAAACCAATTTGGCTAGGTCCAATTAGACCAAATTAAACCTAACTTATTTAGACTTAATTAACTTAATTAAATTTTAATTAAATTAGAAATTAATTAAGTCCAATCTTTGATCAAATCAAGGAACAAATCTCCTCAATGATTAGGTCATCACATAACCTAATCGGATCAAACCCAATTGAATCCAATTCAATTGGACTAGATCTAAAACTCATTACTCAATTAAATTGAGTTAATTAGTAATCAAATTATTAATTAAATTTTTCATAAATATATAGTCCAAATCCAATGGATGTTCGGACAATAGAGTCCTATCTATATAAAATTCTTGATCAAAGAGTTCCAAACTAGTGGAACTCTTGATCCTAGTATTTCAAATAAGTAAAACTTATGATCATAGAGTCTTAGACTAGTAGGACTCTCAATCACAGAGTCTTAAACAAGTAAGACTCAGAGTTCTAATATACTAGGACTCTTGGTCACAGAATCTCAGTCCAGTAGGACTCTTGATCATAGAGTCTCATTCTAATGGAACTCTTCATCAGCCATCAGATCAGGTAGGAACCTCTAATATGTATAATTCTGTAGATTCGAATCTAAGCCAATAGCATAATAACTACTTTCTGTGCTAATCGATGTGACCATCTAACAATGGTACCTGATAATAGCATGATATTGTCGTTAGGATACCGTATTAATCAGTTTAATTTTAACTTCTTAAATCAATTAAAAATATGTAGCAAGTAGTGAGTTGGGTCGAATCTACAGAGAAGATAATATTTTAGTTTTAAAATATTTAATTTTTATAAAAAAAGAATTTGAAAAAAAATCAAAGTTGAAAAATAGAATTATAAATAGAAAATAGAAATTAAATAATATGAAAAAATAAACTTAGTACTAAGATCTACTAGTTAGATCTTAGCAATTACTTACAATAAAATTAAAGTATAAAAATTAAATTATAATTAAAAATAAAAAATTAAAATTTAAAGTGTATAAAAGTAAATTTTATATTAATTAAAATTTAAGAATTCAAATACATAAAATTTAAAAAGAAAACTAAAAAAATAAAAATAAGCTAATCTTGATCTTGGATCGGTATTGACGTTGAGATGGTGTAGAAGTCCAGCTCTTTCTTTTGGCACCATCTGCCTCGAAGCAACCTTAAACCCAAGCATAGCTCTACCCTTTACCAAACTCCTTCCTTAATCAAAGATAACTTTTTTTGGAGGCCTGGGGTCTTATTTATAGGTGTTCGAGGGCTGGAGTATTTTCTTTTAGATAATGTGGGACTAAGAGAGTATTTTGATCATCAAATATGAAGAAATTCTGATGAAACTTGAATTAAAATAGTCCTGGATGCATCCTGCTTTTTTAGATGAAGTCTGGCCATCAGATGGGGATCAAATGGTCCCAAAATCATCAGAAACCATGTTTAATAAGCCCAAATCCAATTGGAATTAATGTGGACCGTTGGATTGAGTTAATCTAGTGAATCTAAGCCCTTGGATCAATGCCTAGGCGCTTTAATCACTATTGGGTGCTTCGTTAGCCATTGAATCAATGCTAGGAATGTGTGTGGCCATCCGATCAAAGTGTAGAAGCTAATGGAATCTAAATCAAAATGAGAATAGACCTTAACTACCGGATTTGAACCGAAAATGAGATGGACCGTCGGATGGTGCTGTCACTATGCCCATGGACCACATGGACCGGCCGCATCGACAACCACAACCAATCACCACCCGACTTTATTACTTGAAATGATCAAAATGCCCCATGAGCCATGATAGATTTTTTATAAATCCCTTAAGGGTTTTGGTCCACCACGTGGCAACCAATGATTCGTTGCCTTCTACTGAGCTGGTGATCTACGCCTAGTTTCATGGACCAGTGGTTGGCTTCTATGGCTGAGTCAGCTTGGACAATGCGCTGGGCGAGCTAGGATGCGCCAACTTGACTGGACGAGCCGATTGAGTTGAATTATTTTTTTTATTTTTTTCTTTGAAAATTTATTTAAGTGTATTTTAACTCTAATTTACTCCAAACTTATTTCATTGTGATAAAAAAAATGAGCTCTTTTCATTGATAAATATATTTTTTAAAAATAATAAATAAAAATATTTAATTTTAAAAATAAAAATAAATAAATTAATAAATTAATATTTTTAATGATGCATTTATTGTAATTGTCATACCTTCCAACTTAAGCTTTGCTCTTCATCGAGTAAAGAAAGAATTTAGTTTTAGATACCTTTTAACTTTAGAGTTTCAAATTTTATCTAAGCAATTTTTAAATAGCCATTGATGTTTAGTAGAGTGTAAGTAAGATATATCATTGGAATATTAATACTTACCAATATATAAATTAAGTAAAGAATATTTAATTTTTCTAAATTTTTTTAAATTATTTCTATCTTTATCTTTAAATTGTTAAAACTTTCATATGGACAAGTGTATTATTATTTCCACCCTTCATTTATTAATTTTTTTATTCACATTGCCTACTTTTTGATGTGAATATTATTGTTTACTTAGGCAACAAAATTTAGTTACTCAATGAAAAATTAATATATATTTTTTAATATTATACCATTATTGAATATCTTAATCCTTTAAGCTTTCTATTTGATCCATATAGCGAGTCTTGGGTCAATGACTTTCAAACTAGTTGGCTTTAGAGTACTAGCTATAAAATATCCCCCGGGCTTACTAGCTCAAATCAAATAGGCTACGAGTTAAGACAAGCTTTATAATGAGCTTCTTCATCCTTCCTATCTTTTGATGCGAAACTCAATACTTGCTTAAGCAAAGAGGTTCGGTTACACAGTGAGAAGTACTAAAAAATTATTTTATTTTAAAATTATTTTTAATATAAAAAAATGTATAGTTACCTTACACAAATCCATAAAAAGTAGACTCTTCTTTGATGTCAGTAGAAAAAATTAAAATTATTTATTTTTTTTTTATATTCTAGACTTAATTTTTTATTAAATTTTTTTAATACTTAATTTTTCAATATCTTATAAATTCTCTGATCTATGCATCATTTTTTTTTAAAAAAAATGCTTAGTATAACTTAATTTTTAAGCATAATCAGATGTCTAAATGCTAAATACTAACTTATTTGAGGATTTTAAAATTTTTTAAATTTTTTTATTATTCTCTCCTCCAACTTAATTGACATTATTCTTAATAAAAAATAAAATAAAAAAGTATAATAAAGAATAATAAAGAATACACCTAACTCCATGTGTTTGTGATCCAGCATATGTCTTTGACAATTTGGGCTCTCCCTCCAACTTATTAAAAATGATCTAAAAAGAAAATAAACTAGAAAGAAAAATTAGATGCAAGAAAACTAAATATTGGGTTGTCTATCAATAAGTGCTAAGTTTACCGTCTTCAGCCAGATACTTATCTATTCTATATCAAATACTGGATTGACAAATTATAATGATTTTGGATTGCCAATCTCAGGAAGATGACTTATGATCATTTTATTGATATATTTATTATTAATTATAGGAACATATTTTGTGATGCCAATCTTACATCCTTGTTTGTTAAGAATTTTTTCTATTTATTCTTCTAGAATGCTCATGTATTGAGTTTTTGAGTTAGGAGTTAAGTTTGATGCAATGAATATAGGAAGGATGACTAAAGATGGCTTTAATTCTAGAGATAAATTAATATGATAGTATTTAAACAACTCTATTGGCTCTTCATTATATGTCTCATAATTTTTATAAGAAGAATCGGCTTCTAGAGTTGAAGGGATCAGGACTTTAGGTTTATAGGTTTTGGATAAATCATTCACTCTCTTCTTCTCTTTGTCAGTCTCATTTAAATTGAAACCAGCATCAGTACCAGTTTCTGACTCAAGTTCTCCTATGTGATTAGTTTTAGTACTAACCTCTTCTTCTATATTCTCATCTTGGGTAACATTAGTACTAGCCTCTCTTACTTGTTCTTGGTATGGGTCCATAAGAATTTTATTACTTTTAAATTCAAAAATTATTTTGGCATTCTCTAAATTTGGATTTGTAAGTATGATATTAGATTAATAATTTGGCTTAGGTGGTTGATGGATATTATATGGATTGTTTAAAAGAATAAGTTGGCTCGATAATTTATCTAGTTCTCTCCTCATATTAGATTCAGCTAATTATCCTATTTGAGCTTCTAGCTTGGTGATAGATTGTTGTTGAGTCATGATCAATTATTGAAGTTGATTAAATATATCATCGGCTAGATTGATTTGTTGAGGAGGTGAATATGATGACTGATTATAATACAATGGCTGAAAGGACTGACTAGGCTAACCATTGTTATAGGCATAGTTTTGGTATTGGAGCCTATTTTGATAATTTTGCACCAATGGAATTTAGGTCTAAGCTTGAGTCTATTGGGGTATCCAAGAAAAATTAGAGTGGTTTCTTTAATTTGGATTATATGAGTTTAAAAATAGATCTTTAGTCGGCTTGGAGTAGCCATGAGTAGCTTGAACTTATTCTTAGATAAAAAATAAAAACTGTGCAGCCATGGAACATTCACTAATAAGATGGGCTAGGCTAGCATAGATAGAATAAATCTTCTAATAATTAGAGGATGATGTGAATTATGCAGGAGATTGTTGATCTAGAGTTAGGAGTTGATCTAATTTCTGGGCAAGAAGGTCTACTTTATTTATCAGGTTCAAGTCAGTCTTAGATCTAGATTCTGGATGTTTAAATTCATAGATCCCTGCCTACTTTGGTAGAAGGATAATGAAGTATTGTTAATTGAGTTTTCACTCAAGATTTTAAATAAGATATAGACTTCATCCTCATTTTTATTCATGAACGCACCTCCACAACATGTATCTACCATTTGTCTATATTAATCTCCTAAATCCTCATAGAAAGCTTGAACAATTTGCCACTTAGACAAATCATGCTGTATGCATTTTCTAAGAAGTTTCTTAAGTCTTTTCCATAACTCGTGAATTTATTCTCTTGGAAACTAAGCAAATCCAATGATTACTTGCCTCATGGTGTTGGTTCGATCTATAGGATAAAATTTTTTAAGAAATTTACTTTACAATTAAGCCCAAGTTTGGATTGGTCTTCCTATTGTGCCAAGCCAATACTTGGCTTTATCTTTTAATAAAAAAAAAAAAGATTAGTCTAAAGGCATCAATAGATAAATTTTGAATTTTCATCATAGAGAAGATTTCTAAAAATTCATCCAAATGCTTGTAAGGATCTTCATTGGTGCTCCCATAGAAGGATGGGAGCATCTGGATTATAGTCGGCTTGATCTCATAGTGGATGGCATGAATATCAGATAATTGAATATAAGTCGATGGATTATAGATAGAAGGAATAAAATATTTTTTCATCTATCTAGGTGGTTCTCTAATATTTTTAGGCATTTAACTATTAAGTTTAATATGATTTAATTATTTAATTTTATAATTGGATTCAATTAGATCAGAAAAAATGATCTCCTACCATGCATATATTAATGCAACCATAACATATGGTTCAATTTTTTTTAAATTTTTTTATTATTTTTATTATTTTAAAAAAATATTATTTTTTTAATTTAATTTAATTTAGTTTAATTTAATTTTTTTTATTTTATTTTTAGGGGAAAAAGGAGAAGAAAGAAAGAAGAGTTCTAAAGAAGAAGTCTTAAGGAGTCCTAAAGCTAAAAAGAGAGAAAAATTAGGGTTTAATTAGGTTTGATATTGGTTAGCGATCAAGTTGGTCAATCAATCCTGATTAAGAATTATCTTAGATCTAGATAGCTCCTAACTACCAAGGTCACCTTCAAGTCTTCTAAATATAAGATCAGCCAATCAATTGGTTAGATAAGTGTAAGATCGGTTAGAGTCTCCTCATTGCTTGCCTTAGACATCAATTATGCTTGATCAGATAAGTTAACAAAATTAATTATAAACCATCTTCCTTCGGGCCCAGTCATCTCTGAACTATTTTTTTTAGACATCAGTTAAATTGACTAATCTTAATCCAATCTAACTCTTAAGATTTCTTATCCTATTGAGTTTGAATTCTTAGGATTGATGTCTAATTGATTTTAATTTAGAGGTTTAGATCAATGCAAGATACTGGTTGGTTATTTATAGGCTAAGAAAAGATGATCAAATCTCCCACCTTATGTTGATTAATGGATTGTGCCCTTAAATTGATTTAAAGATGAGTATGCATAATCACTTTCAGACAAGAAGTTCTATGCAGCTAAATTAGATGCATGCAACTTAATTAAACTTGAGATGCTTACCTTATCTCCAGTGATCACTAAAATAAAAATAAAAATAAAAATATAACTAATATGATGGATGCTCTAAGCAATTAAAATTTCTACTCTTATCATGAAGCTTTTAATTAGATTTAAGTGAGTATTTTTTTAAATTAATTTAAAAATAAAATAAATAATAAAAAAAAAAGAGGTGTAGGATTAGGATTGATCTCACCAAGCCAAATTGAAAGTCTTCCTCCTTACCCTAATTTGGTTCTTTTTCAATTTTTTTTGCAAAAAAAATAAAAAAAAGTTAGTAAGCTATATTTATAGAAAAATTAAAAATTTATTTATAATTAATTTATAAAAAAACTAAAGAAATCAAAAAAAAATTTAACGCTCATGTCCTCTAACAACAGTGTCAAAAATTTTATTAGAGTGCAATATTATCGTTAGGGCATCATATTTATCATTCTAATTTTAATTTTTTAAATTAATTAAAAATAGGTAGTAAGTAGTGAGTCAGGTTGAATCCACAGAGAAGACAGTAATTTAGTTTTAAAATTTTTAATTTTTATAAAAAAATAAAAAAATTAAAGTCAGAAAATAGAATTATAACTAAAAATAAAAATTAAATGATGCAAAAAAATAGACTTGATAATAAGATCTACTAGTTAGATCTTAGCATCTACTTGCAATAAAAATAAAGTATAATAAAATTATAGTATAAAAATTAAATTATAATTAAAAATAAAAAAATTAAAATTTAAAGTGCATAAAAATAAATTTTATATTAATTAAAATTTAAGAATTTAAATACATAAAATTTAAAAAAATAAAAATAAATAAAAATAAGCTGATCTTAATCTTGGATCGGCTTTAGCATTGAGATGGTATAGAAGTCCAGCTCTTCCTATCGGCACCATCTACCTTGAAGCAATCTTGAACCCAAACATAACTCTATCCTTTACCAAACTCCTCCTTTGACCGAAGATAACTTTTTTTGGAGGCCTGGGGTCTTATTTATAGGTGTTGGAGGACTGGAGTATTTTCTTCTAGGCAATATGGGACTAAGAGAGTATTTTGATCATCACATTTGAAAAAATTCTAGTGAAAATCAGATTAAAATAGTTTTGGATGCATCCTGCTCTTCTGGATGAAGTCTGGCCATTGGATGGGGATCAAACGATCCCAAAATCATCAAAAACCACGTTTAATAAGCCCAAATCTAGTCAGAATTAATGTGGATCATCGAATCGAGTTAATTTGGCAAATCTAAGCCCTTGGATCAATGCCTACGTGCTTTAATCACTGTCAGGTGCTTCATTAGTTGTTGGATCAATGCTAGGAATGCGCACAGTCGTCCAATCAAAGTTTGGAAGCTAATGGAATCCAAATCAAAATGGGAATAGATCTCAGCCATCGGATCTAAACTAGAAATGAGATGGATCATCGGATGGCGCTATCACTATGAACATGGACCGCATGGATCGATCGCAACAATCACCATCCGATTTTGCCACTTGAATTGATCAAAATGCCCCATGAGTCGTAATAAATTTTTTTATAAACCCCTTAAGGTCTTGGTCTACCATGTGGCAGCCTATGATTCGCTGCCTTCTGCTGAGCTAGCAGTTTATGCCTGATTTCATAGATTGATGACTGAATTTTGTGGTTAAGTTAGCTTGGATGGCATACCAACTAAACTAGGATGCGCTGGCTTGATTGGGCGAGCTGACTGAGCTGAATTAATTTTTTTTATTTTTATATTTTTTTAAAAATTCATACCGAATCTATTTTAACTTTGATTTACTCTAAACTTATTTTATTATGATAAAAAATAAGCTTTTTATTAATAAATATATTTTTTATAAATAATAAATAAAAATATTTAATTTTTAAAAATAAAAATAAATTAATTAATAAATTAATACTTTTAATGGTGCATTTATTATAATTATCACTACCCTTTGTTCGAATAGGACAAATGATCGTAATCATAATGTTCAAAATATATTCGAATATGGTTACTGCATAATTTATCCCTTGGACCTCTATGTTTAGAATGACTTAGAGTTAAACTGCCAACTTTGAAAAGTATATCCATATCATGTCTTAACGCAATCAGTCTTATAACTCCTCACAAGGAGTACCCTGGCCAAGGCTTCACTAAATTAAAACATAATTCAGTACAATTTCTAAAATCCAAAGTGGTCAATCCTATCTTGATTCATACACCGACTCCTCAAGTACTTAACTATATCCAGAAATCTTTCATCACTAAATTAGAAATTTAGATAATCCGGTACCAAAGTATAGTGAGTTGCTTGAAAGTCACCATGATAATCTCAAGTCGAAAGAACACTTATACCTATATTCCTTTAGAGAAAATCTTGATAGCAGAAAGCTCCAAAGTTGATCACATTCAATGCAGATGTATCCTTATATCTCACCTACATGACATATCAATATCTTCTCATTTCTTTGTTAAGAGAATAACCAACCCATATGGCATACAATGACCTACACTTGATAAACATTATCGTCCTTGGTAACAACGTATCATTTGATCGCAAACAGTTTTAAGGACTAAACGATAAGTCTTCATTTATCAATTCTAAATAGTCATAAGGACTTCATCACAATACAGAAATTCATTAAAAGATCAATGAATTTATGATGAAAATATCAAAATAATATTTATTCATTAATAATTCATATATAAATATAAAAAATAGCTCAACTATCAATAGATTAATGATTGGCTTTGGGATACTATTCCAAACAATAATTCATCGCATCGGTAGTACCTAATCTTGCTCTGGTCCCTCATATTGGACTTGAACTGCCCATCTCGCGAGCTCCTGCCACTTCATCTTCTACCGCCATCATCTCTAGTCACCATCAGGGTCGAGTTGCCATTTGAACTCGAGGCTCAATTCTTTCGCTTGAGAATCTCATTCTGAAGTAGTGCAGAAGTCACCTCTTCCATCTTGATGGTACTCTTACCTATAAGAAGAGTAGTCATTAAAGATTCGAAAGAGGATGAAAGTGATGATAACAAGACCAACACCTTGATCTTCTCCTCAACTTTTTTGCCAATGCTGAGGAGGTCGGTGAGAATCTTCTAGAAGTTGGATAGATGCTCCCGCACGCTCTATCCTTCATCCATTCACAACTGGTAGAACTGTCTTCAAAGAAATAGCATGTTGGTGAGTGATTTAGCCATGTACAACTTCTCAAGCTTCGATCACAGTGCTATCAAAAAAATCTCATCAAGTACATAGATCACTACATCATCCGCTAGGTACAAGCAGATTGTACTCACCATCTACATCTGTATCCACTTCTAATCCTTCACATCCATGGTGGTAGACATTTTCTCATATAAGAGAGCATCGATCAATCCATGTTGGATGAGGACATCCTTTATTCTTATTTGCCATAAGAAGAAATTATCCTTTCTATCGAACCTATTGATCTCCATCTTGATTGTGCTTATTTTCTCCATAATTCTTCAATCTTTATCACCACTGCTATAATCCGTGCTTCGATGCCGCCTAGCTCTAATATTAATTATTAGAAATCTTGTAACAAAATATTATGATAGGAAGAAAGAAGAAATAAGAAAAATACAATCAAGTACGTGGATCAGCCCAAAGATTCACCTCCATGAGGTATACAAAGCTTCACTATAAAAAAAAAATTGATATAAGAGAAGATTATCCACTCTCAACACTCGTATATAATTTTCTCTACTAGAAGCTATACTTACAAAGCTCTCTCTTGGAGATCCCCTAAAACGACCGCAGTCTACTGCCTAACTATCTACCTAGAGCCCCCTGCTCCTGCTGTTCATTGCCATCCTCTGATCTATTGCCTTCTTTTATCTCAGGTCTCAGCCGAACCACATTGTGTTACCAGGCTACTATCTATCTACTGTCATTGCTACCATAGTTTCCCTAAAGTCCATGCCCATAGGCTTTCATAAACCTCAAACCAAGCTAGGATCGGAGTAGGGACTTTGATTTAAACTCAAATAGTGCTGTTGACCACGTCTGTAAGATCCTCCACCATTAGATCGAGCTCAACTACTATCAAATCAAAATCGCAAGCCCCACCAGCCATTAGATCGTGCATCGATCCACCATGGACTATGTGAAATGGGTGAGAAACACCCTTGGTCTATGGTAGACTGCATGAAACTAGGAGAAAATGTCCTTGGTTCACTGCTCTAGGCCCTTCGTGTGCTGGGTCGCACCCGCACGCCAGCACACTGGGCCCGCCCAAGTGCTAAGCCGCCCCCACACACCCGTGTGTTGGGTCACCCGCGCATGTTGCATGGCCTGAGCGCTTGCTGCCGGCCCACATGCTGGGCTGGGCTGGCCTGCTCTGCCTACTCCGACCTATGCCGGTCCATGGGCCCACTCTAGTGGCTCGTGGGCTATACCTCTTATACCGACCTTCTTCCTTGTCATGTATCTTCTCCATCTAGACTTTGATTTGGATGTTCTTGGGCTCGTTGGGCTCCGTTCATCATCCTAGACCTTATTGTGGGCTTATTATGGGAGAATTCGAGGCATTTTCCTCAACAGATGACACATTGACCTATGTTCCTCAAAAGTTGATATGGTACTTTTTTTTTATACTAAGACTATAAAAGTTGCTTATGTCGGTAAGGACATCAAAGGACATGAGATGGCATGAAGAGGACCAAATAAAAGATGATGTATTGAGACATCTAGCCTATGGAGAGGCATGACAAAAATTTAATGAAATACATCCTAACTTCGCATAAGAGATACACAATGTGAGGTTGGGCTTGTCATATGATGGTTTCAATCCATTCAAACATATGAAAATCAACCACAGTGTATCGTCAGTGTTTATTCATGTTTACAATCTTCCACCATGGATGTTTATGAAAATCCCTTCACTTTCATGACAATGCTTATCCTTGAATCGATAGAGATAGGAAATGACATTGATGTCTATTTACAATCTCTTATTATCAAGCTGAAATAATTATGGAGTGTTCAAGATATTTGAACTTTTTATGCTTTGATGAATGAGTCATTCTTCATGCGTGTGGTGCTTATGTGGATAATAAATGACTTTTCAGCTTATACCTTAATGTCGAGTTGGAGCACGAAAGGTGAGCTAGCATGCTTGATTTATGAAAAAAAATATTTGATCTAAAAGATTGATACATCGGAAGAGCTTTAGCTTTATGAGGCATCGATGTTTTCTCCATCGAAACTATCCATATAGAAAAGATGCATGCTCTTTCGATGGCACTATTGAAAAAGGTAAGGCACCTAGCTGAATATCTGAAAGTAAGGTATTGAGAAAGTTGGATGGTCTTAGTGTTGAATTTAGAAAAGGTGATCCGATTGGTGGTAAGAAAAAAAAGCATCAACCAAAAATAGATGACACATGCTTTAATTGAAAAAAAAAATATTCTTTGACTTGTTATATTATGAGACAAACTTATTATGCCATTGCTTAGATATCACGCACATTAAAAAGAATGTGTGCGAGCTTCTATTGGCAATGATCTTAAACATTTAGGATAAGACTAAGGATGACTTGAATTTTTGATTTGACTTGAAAGAATGGAATATTAGGAGATCACTCCATCCAAAGCCAGTAGAAAAAGAATAGTGGAGGCTTTCTCATGCATGCTATGTTATGAATACCTTCGAATAATCTACATTTCTTTGTGTGTTGAAGAATATAAAGATCCTAGATGAATATTCAAGCAACATATCAAAGCATGTGAATAGTAAAAATATGAGACTTGATGAATTGAAGACTCATGATTATCATGTGCTGATGCAGGAGTTGATCCCAATAGTTTTGCCATGTATTGCCAAAAAATATAAGAATGGTTGTTATTCATCTTTGTAACTTCTATAGACATATTTGTGCAAAGAGATTACTTAAGAAAGATGTGAAGAAAATAAAGGCAAGGATAATGACTATATTATGTGATCTGAAGAAGATATTTTTACCATCATTTTTCATAGTTATGATGCATATTACCATGCACCTTGTGGGAGAAGTTACACTTGGAGGCCTAATATTTTGTTGATTGATGTACCCCATCAAGAGAAATATTCAAATACTGAAATCTTATGTAAAAAATATGAATTGTCTGAAGGAATCCATAGCAGAAGATTATTTAGGTCAAGAGTGCATGGATTTTTGTACCATATATTTAAACAAGCTCGAGACATGTTGTAACTAGCTAATGAGAAATTAGGATGATCAGTATGAGCTGATTGAGCCTACATTTAAGTCAATTCCATAGTCAGATGGACTTTCTACTTTATACTACCTCATTGATTTGAGCCTTGAGGAAAGGGACAAGGCACATCATTACGTATTGCTCAATTATAATATCATTAAATCATACATAAGATGAGTTACTCGGTCTTATTTATTTCTCATTATTTATACCCTATTATACCTAAATTCATTTCTTTTGTAGCAAACATAAAGAGATCATAAGAGTAAAATACGATGCTCTAAGTATGTGAAAAAAAGAAAAAATGCATAGCAAAGAGTTTTCTGAGTGGTTCAAAGATCATATAAGCAAGTACAATTCCTATCCTGTACATCTTATTTGAACATCTTTACCAATTAGGGGTTATCTTCTTAGGTGTGGAGATTATCGTTCAGTGATATGAGCCATGAAGTGCATACTCTTTCAATAGAATCTAATCGTACCGTGCGTGAGTACAAATAGCTTGTCATCAATGACTATAGATTCAATATTCGTAGTCGAGCCCAAAACATAGTAACACAAAATAGTAGTATGATGTTGAGCACTACAACTGGATGTTATGCTAGCTCGAGGGATTCACAGCCTTGTATGAAGAATTTGAATTATTATGAGATTATAGAGAAGATAGTCATCTTGGACTACTATTCTAAAAGAAGGGTTGCATTAATGAAATGTAATTGGTTTGACACATTATCTTAGTCAGGGATGAAGATTGATGAGTGTAGTTTTACTCTCGTCAACATGCAACACCATCTTCATACTGAAAAATCTTATATACTTTTCTGCTAAGCTGGTTAAGTTTTCTATGTTAGTGATCCCTTGGAGCCTCAATGAGGTATTATTGTGAAGATGGTGTCTAGGCATATCTTTGATGATACCGAGGTTGATGACGATGTTGGACCATGCAAACAAAACTCTAAGACAAAACTTATCTGATGTTGTTGAGATCATAGATACATTTGTCAGGAGCGATGGTGATATCCATATTATAGATGTTAGTAGGCGATAAGTTTAATTAATCAAATAAAATATAAAATTTAATATTTATTTATCGATGCTCTACTAATATTATTATTCAATATGTTATATTTGTTAATATTCATTAACATTACAGGTCATAATGGCACTGAAATGCCATTTAGCTTTTACCCCTGTCCCTTGGTGGGCTATGTAGAGCTCTATATTTGAGCCACTATCGACACATACTCCATCCATCTTCGCATTAGCTTTGGCTGTGCAGACATAAACTCCTCCCATCGGTACATCTGAGCCTCCACCGATAGCCACATCGCCAGTCTATGCATCTTCGGCACATACTCCATCCATCGATCTAGCTCTACCATCATCCACATCGCATGATCCTAGTAAGAATAAGTTTTTATTATATCAATTATTTATTTATTTATTTATTTTATAGTTATTGCACACTCTTATATATTCGTAATATATTTTCATTACAAGTATATCATCTAGTAGGATATTTTGTGATCCCACATGCATGCCGCATGTGTGGAATCGCGCTCATCAGATTATAGTAGAGTATGATCAGGAGGGGAGGCCAATAGGAGAGATCACATAGGAGATGCATTTCTTTTTTGGAGTACTTATGAGACAATTCGACATCATTTCTGTATTGCCCATAGACTAGCGATTGATGGATGCTGGTGTCACGGACCGAGTGTAGGAGGAGATTTGGATAAGTATATCTTAATTATATATATACATATGATATGTTTATACTATTTACATCTTATTTGAACATCTTTACCAATTAGGGGTTATCTTATTAGGAATGGAGATCATCACTCAGTGATATGAGCCATGAAGTGCATGCTCTTTCAATAGAACCTAATCGTACCGTGCATGAGTACTAATAGCTCGTCATCAATGGCTACAGATTCAATATTCGTAGCCAAGCCCAAAACATAGTAAAACAAAATAGTAGCATGATGTTGAGCGCTACAACTGGATGTTATGCTAGCTCGAGGGATTCACAGCCTCATACGAAGGATTTGAATTATTATGAAATTATGGAGAAGATAGTCATCTTAGACTACTATTCTAAAAGAAGAGTTGTATTAATGAAATGAGATTGGTTTGACACATTATCTTAATTAGGAATGAAGACTGATAAGTGTAGTTTTACTCTCATCAACATGCAATGCCATCTTCGCACTAAAAATCCTTATATACTTGCCTCCCAAGCTGGTCAAGTATTTTATGTTAGTGATCCTTTGGAGCCTCAATAGGATATTATTGTGACGATGGTGCCTAGGCATATCTTTGATGATATCGAGATTGATGATGATGTTGGACTGTGTAAACAAAACTCTAGGACAAAACTTACTTGATGTTGTTGAGATCATAGATACATTTGTCAAGAGCGATAGTGATGTCCATATTATAGATGTTAGTAGGCAATGAGTTTAATTAATTAAATAATATATAAAATTTAATATTTATTTATCAATGCTCTACTAATATTATTATTTAATATATTATATTTGTTAATATTCATTAATATTATAAGTCACAATGGCACTGAAATGCCATTTAGCTTTCACCCCCGTCCCTTGGTAGGCTATGTAGAGCTCCATATTTGAGCCACTATCGGTACATACTCCATCCACCTTCACATTAGCTTTGGCCGTGCAGACATAAACTCCTCCCATCGGTACATCTGAGCCTCCACCGATAGCCACATCGCCAATCTATGCATCTCCGGCACATACTCCATCCATCGATCTAGCTCTACCGGCATCCATGTCATATGATCCTAGTTAGAGTAAGTTTTTATTATGTCAATTATTTATTTATTTATTTTTTCTATAGTTATTGCACATTGTTATACATTTGTAATGTATTTTCATTGTAGGTGTATCATCGAGTAGGATATTTTATGGTCCCACATGTATGCCACATGTGTGGAACCGTGCACATCAGATCATAGTAGAGTATGATCAGGAGGGGAGGCCAATAGGAGAGACCATATAAGAGATGCATTTTTATTTTGGAGTGCTTATAAGGCGGTCCAACATCATTCCTATATTGCCCATAGATTAGAGATAGATGGATGCTGGTGTCAGGGACCAGATGTGGAAGGAGATTTGGATAAATGTATCTTAATTATATATATGCATATGATATGTTTATACTATGTACACCTTGTTTGAACATCTTTACCAATTAGAGGTTATCTTCTTAGGAATGAAGATTATCGCTCAGTGATATGAGCCATGAAGTGCATGCTCTTTCAATAGAACCTAATCATACCGTGCGTAAGTACAAATAGCTCATCATCAATGGCTACAGATTCAATATTCGTAGCTGAGCCCAAAATATAGTAATATAAAATAGTATCATGATGTTGAGTGCTACAACTAAGTGTTATGCTAGCTCGAGGGATTCATAGTCTCGTATGGAGGATCTGAATTATTATGAGATTGTAGAGAAGATAGTCATCTTAGACTACTATTCTAAAAGAAGAGTTGCATTGATAAAATGCAATTAGTTTGAAAAATTATCTTAGTCAGGAATGAAGATTATTGAGTGCGGTTTTACTCTTGTCAACATGCAATGTCATCTTCACACTAAAAAACCTTATATACTTGCCTCCCAAGCTGGTCAAATCTTCTATATTAGTAATCCCTTGGAGCCTCAATGGGGTGTTGTTATGAGGATGGTGCCTAGACATATCTTTGATGATTTCGAGATTGATGATGATGTTGGACCATGCAAACAAAACTCTAGGACAAAACTTATCTAATGTTGTTGAGATCATAGATACATTTATCAGGAGCGATGGTGATGTCCATATTATAGATATCAGTAGACGATGAGTTCAATTAATCAAATAATATATAAAATTTAGTATTTATTTATTGATGCTCTATAAATATTATTATTCAATATGTTATATTTATTAATGTTCATTAATATTATAGGTCACAATGACACCGAAATGCCATTTAGCTTTCATCCTCGTCCCTCGGTGGGCTATGCAAAGCCCCATATTTAAATCGCTACCAGCACATACTCCATCCACCTTCACATTATCTTTGGCTGCGCAAGCATATACTCCTTCCATTGGTACATCTGAGCCTCCATTGACAGCCACGTCACCAGTCTATACATCTCCAGTACATATTCCATCCATCGATCTAGCTCTACCATCATCCATGTCGCATGATCCTAGTAAGAATAAGTTTTTATTATATTAATTAATTATTTATTTATTTATTTTATAGTTATTGCATGCTCTTATATATTTGTAATATATTTTTATTGTAAGTGTATCATCTAGTAGAATATTTTGTGATCCCACATGCATGCCGTATATGTGGAACCGCGCACATCAGGTCATAGTAGAGTATGATCAAGAGGGGAGGCCAATAGGAGAGACCGTGTGGAAGATGCATTTCTTTTTTAGAGTGCTTGTGAGGTGGTCTGACATCATTTTTGTATTGCCTATAGACTGATGATTGATGGATGCTAGTGTCAGAAATCAGGTATGGAAGGAGATTTGGATAAGTGTATCTTAATTATATATATATATATATGCATATGATATGTTTACACTATATTTGATTAGAATAATTTCATAACTGACTTTTGATAACTTTATGTAGAGGAAGTATGACTTTCCAAATCATGAGAGGGCTTGAGATGCCTGACTGAAAAAGATTGGAGAGTTATACCAAAACTATAAGGTCAAGCTCCATAGAGGGTGGCTAGAGCACCATAGGGACACTGAGGAGGAGCTTGTTTCTTGGATCCAGAACCGTCCTCCGAGTCAATAGGAGGGGATGGTCAGGCATTGGAGGAGCCTAGAGTTCTAGGTTTAATTTGTAACTTATGAATTTTTTATTAAACTGACAATTATATTTGATTTTAACTTATGTGATTTAAAATACTTTTAGGCTGCATCTCATTAGAATCAGGAGAATCGGGCTGCTCAGGACTACACGCACACTCTCGACTGTGAGTCTATGGCCAGACATGTGCATAGAGAAGTAATAATGAATTCTAACCCTTTAGTTTATAAGTGATTGAATTATTATTTTTTTTCATGTTTCTAACAAGCTGATTGATTGTTATAGCTGATGAGAGAGGGGATGATGCCCACCTATAGCATCATCTTTTGATTGAGCCGTACAGATAAGAAGGACAGGCCAATGAATGCCGTGATCGAAAGAATTTTTGTAAGTAATAAATGGAGTATGATTAGTATTATAGTATTTCTTATGAGATTTTATTTGAATTTATAATTATAGGAGCAGTTAGATGTGCTTACGAGCAAGAGCTCGGACATCTCTAGTCTCCATGACCATCTGTCTCAGATCTTGAAACCTAAGCACTCTAGAAGAATTTGTTGCTGGCCCGAATATATGCCAATGTACTACTAGTTTGAAGTGAGTATCTCCTTACATGTTTCTAGGGTCATTAGCCGTGAGCAGCTCGATGATGCCTTGGCGTAGGCAGCTCAAGCTCAGGAGTGAGCATCTCAAGCTGAGAAGCGTGCATCTCAACTACAAAGCATCATGTTCGCGATTGTGTCACAGCTCTTCACTCATCTTGGAGCTGATTTTTTGGGCATTCAGGATAAGTTGGCTACCATTTCAGTTCCAAACCCTCCAGCTCCTACTATAGCCCCTCTTAGTGATGACAAGATACTTGGAGAGGATGATTTTGATTTAGTAAATTTTTGATGTATTTTATTTTTATTTAAAAAATATTATAATATAATTTGATTAGTAATATAATTTAAGTATTTGAGATATATTCCTATATTATTATTAAGTTTTATTTAAAATATTATAATATAATTTGATTGGTAATATAATTTAAGTATTTAAGATATATTATTTAAAATTTTTAATTCTTTCAAGTTTTAATTTGACTAATTATATATTGAACTACGTCTATTAGGTAAATAAAGGCAAAAAAAGGCTAAATTTATGGTATTTTTTTGCTGTTTAAAAGTCTATGGCAGTGGTTGAAAACTGCTGTACATGCCAATTGCTACCATAGATATGTGCCAACCACTACCATAGATTATAAAATCATTATCGTATCTTTATAGCAGTAGATCAAAAATTACTGCCATAGTAATTTATGACAATGGTTAAGTAATCACTGCTATAGAATCTATAGCAACGATTTACTAACCGTTGCCATATGTGAGGTATAGTAAAGGTTCTATAACTACTATTGTAGGATCTATAGCAATAATTGAAGAACCGCTGCTATATATCGGGTTATAGTAGCAGTTGAATAATTGATGCTATCCTCGCATATGGCAATGGTTATGATAGCCGCTGCAAAAATCACTGTCATAGATCTATGGTGATGGCGACAATGACAGCGGTTAAGTAACCACTACCATAGGCTATAGCAATAATTTTTTGGGATATGGTAGTGGTTGCAAACGGCTGTCATAGTTCTTTTCTATAGTAGTGTGTGGATCTAGTTGTGGCTTGAGGCCCCACAACCATTAGGTGACTCTCCCTCGGTGTAGGTTCGACCCCGATTGAGTTTCTTGATATCGCTTCATAATCGGGCCCCACATTTCTCCAAGCCTGCTCAAGACTCAAAATCCTCACCCATGCAATGGGCAACTCATCTTGAAGTCGTGCAATGCATGCCATCGACTCCCATTCAAACCTAGCCCTCTCGGCAACTACCGATGATTTTAGTGTTGCTATTCTCCCTTGGGCCCAACAAAATCGATAGTTGTACTCAGATACCTTGGTGGACACATCCCAGGTCACCTTCCCAGCCACCTCCAATAGCCTCTTGCACTCGTCAGCCAGTTTTTTTCTTTCTTTAGCATGAGCCTTATCTTTTGGCCAAATGGTTGACTGGAGTCGTTTGATTTCCGTCGAAGCCTCCTTGAATGCCCTTTTTACCTTTGAGAGCTCCTTCTTCCGATCCGAAGTCTTTTTGCTCACCGCCTTCACCTTCCTCTTTAAATCGCTAATGTGGATAGCAGTGGCGACCGACAAAGATCCAGCACTACCAATCAGAGAACTACACCTATTGGAAATTCATTGGCGAGACTAGCTAGACAAGTGCATAAAGAAGAACATAGTTCAAAAGGAGGAAAAAGTCCATTTCATTAGTGAAAGTTTTTACAAGAAGGGGATAGAAAAGAAAGGACAAAACTTGTTAGTTTTCGACCTTATCCTAAAGGTCAGCTAGGTCCGGGATGATTCCTGAGAGGCCGATGGACGTCTCAATTGGAGGAGTTAGCATCGAAGCGGAAGCACCAACGGTCAAAGAGGGGGAGACTTCATGACCACCAGCTCTTCTCCCGCTTGTTCCTCAACAGTCATGGGCTCAGACGAAACGGACTCTTCTACAACTCTTTCCTTATCCTCATCTAGAAAGGAAAGATCCACGACTGGAAGCTAAATAATGATATAATGGTGACATTTATCGAAGCCAATCTCCAAGACAGTGTTAAAAGTCTCCTGGTTGAATGCGATCCTCATCTTGTTGAATTTCTCGGACATCTTGAATGCCTCCACAGCAAGATGCTCGACCTCAGTGATCCGCTCTTTAGCTACCTTCTCAGCCTTTATAATCTTGAGCTTAGCCTTGACAATTATGGAAGCCATCTCCTTCCACCTAGCTTCTTTGGAGACTAGTATAGTCTCCACCTCATTTTCTTCTCTGCGTCGATAGCTCAAGCTTTAGCCTCCTGCCGCCCTTTTCTCTTTCAAGCAAGTTTGGCCTCCATTGCACTTAGTGCCTCTTTTAGGCGCTTGACCTTTGCCTCAACCGCCCTAGTTCATGCATGGATCTTGTCCACTCTCCCCTCATGGTTAGATAGCTCGACGAGGAGGTGCGTCAGCTACAACAAGACCGTGTAAGAAAAGCAGAGAAAAAAGTAAATAAAAAAAAAAAGAGGGCTGCCACCTAAATACCTGATGGAGAGAAGTCACGGCCTGCATCCATAGGCCAGCAAACTCCAACCCTTTGTTCCTCTCCAGCTATGCGGGAAGGAGCGTGCTCTCCACCAACTCCCGAACGAGTTTCTAGTTGCCAAGAGTAGCATCGTCAGGAATCTTAAGCAGCCAAACCCCCTAATCAGTTTGTTCCTCCACAAAGGCCGATCACTAGAGATGAAGACTTCTCTCTCTCTTGGGCGACGAGAAATTAGAATGGGAGCTAGTTGGAGCATGCTCAGCTGAGCGGAGGAAGAAAGGGCCACAGTCAAGCTTGGTGCATTTGGAAGAGCGAGGGTTGCTATTACAATGGTGCCATCGACCAAAAGGGCTTGTTCAACTGGAGCCCCCTGTCAACCGACCATCGTAACTTTTGGTCTCTTTAAGAGGCCCTTGACAATTAAGGCTACTCTCCTTTTAGGAGCATTCTTTCTTAGCTTTGCGATGTCTTCGGGCCTCATGTTTGCAATAGCATAGCAATGATCAGAAATATGGTAATTGAAAAGAAAAAAGAGCGAAGAACTATAATGCCTTACTTATTTCTAGGGTCGACCTGACTGAGCCCCACATTATAGAGAGCCTTGTCAAATAGTAGCTTCTCCAAAGCGGAGATCTTGAAGTCCCTAAGGGTTTTGAAGCAACCATCTTCCTCAACTCCTAGCTTTGGAATCTAGTTAGCAAAATCCTTTGGCAGACTCCAACTCGACAAATTCCATCCATCTGACGATGACCTAAGGACGAACAGGAACCACTCCTTCCATCTATGAATAGAGGAAGGGGCACCTTTAATCAGGGGAAAAACCTCCCTCTACACCAACATATACCACCAATTCTTGGCATGCAGGTGTCTCTTGATGGTGAAAAATGATCAAAAAAAAAAAAAGATGGAGTGTTGAATATTGGCCAGAACACGGACGACAAAGAAACCAACAACAAAATGAAAAGAGTTTAGAATAATGGCGCACAAAGAAATGCTATAAAATTGGAAGAGGTGAGAATGAAAAGAGGAATGGAAGACTGCAAGCTAGCGTGGAGTGCCTCCTCATACACAACTAACCAATTGGGTGGTGGGTTATTTGCCCAATCGATGGTCAGAGGGAGTTCGAGGTCAAATTTCGTCAGGACCTAATGCCAAGTCTAGATCTGGACCAGATCTTCTGACCTCAGCATAGAATCAAAATCACTGAGATCCAAGGCTAAATCGACCTTGGGTTCCTGGGATTCATTCCTGAAGAGGAAGACTACTCTCCAATCGAGCCACCAGAGCTTGCCATAAAAGAAAAAAGAGAGCTCGAAAAGAAAAACTAGGGAAACAACCCCAAAAAGGAAGAGATGGACAAAAAGAAAAATAGATGGGCGAAAAAAAATGGCCAAGGAAATCCATCTGAAGAAAAGGAGAAGAGCTAAGGGGATGATCGAAAATAGCAAGGCCAACCATCGGGAGGTCCTCTGGTGAACTGTGGCGAGGAAAAAATTGAAATGTAGCGGACTTGGCATGGCAATGACCTAGAAGGAGGAGAACCAAAAAAAGGAGGGAAACTCGGAAGCAATTAGGAAGCATAAAGAAGAAGAAGGAACGTGGTTTAGTTTTATAGCCAGAAAAAAAATAGCTATGGAAGATTCTAAATCATTATCATTAAATGGGCTACCTACACATGGCACCTCACTGTTGGCTGCTTTGTCTGTCAATCACCAGAATTAATGTATCATGCTAGAAGAGATGCCAACGAAGTTCAAAATTGAGGCTCCATCATTTTATTTTATCCGGACCACCAATATCCCATCACATTCGCCTCGAGAATCATGTGCATTTCTTTGGTTGAAAAGTCTCTTCATATTCATACTCTTCATATTCATGGTGCCAAGGATCTCAATACTCCCTTCACCCAACTGAAACTCAGACTTTGAAGTAGGGGGCATGTGTCAGGAGAAATTTCATCTGGGCCAAAGATATAAAGAGGTCCAAAATCTAAGATGTGAAAATCCAGCAAAATAATATGTTGGGCCGTTATCGATCACTAATCGACTACTCTCGATGTCGATCAGTTTTTGGCTCTGGGCCTATCAACCTGCAATGTGCTCTGTTGTCACCCTACAATCTGTGGGGGGTGAGGATTGGCCAACCGACTCCTTATGAGCCCAATGCAGAACTTTCAATGACTCCTCTATAGTCAATTTGCTAGATGCTAGCCTTAAAGATTGGCGGCGCACTCGGATGGATGACATGGTCCAACCAAGCATCTATTTATGGCCAACTTCATCTGACCAACTCCTTGCCGACAATAAACAAGCCTCCCACTCAACCATCAACTTGACCCTTAGCCGAAAGTCTTCCTTTCGGAGGATATTTTTGTCGTGACTGACCCCTCCTCGGTGCCACTCATGCCATGATTCTCCAACTTGGTAGGGTAATCCCCTTGCTAGCCCACATCTCCATGGTTGGTACCATCGATACCTAGTCATCTAGTGGTCAAACCTCCATCAATCAACCATTATCCCTCTTGGGAAAATGAAGCATCGAACTGCTCAGCCGCTGAACCTTCCTCAGGGATGCTTATGGCTTCTCGGGGGACAAATCCTGCCAAATGATCAAAGGACTAGTAGAGCATTCCAGAGACTGACTTAACCAAGCAAGCCTCAACTTCTAGCAACCATCCTGATCCCAGCTATGTTTCTCCACCCGCACGTGATCTCATCGAATCTCCTGACATCTTGTAGCTACTTAGGATAGCAGACATCTAGGACTAACAATCCTAGTAGGTGCCCACCTGCAGATTCCCATGACTAACAATCTGGCAGGCACCCGCCTAACAGATGCGCATGACTAGAGAATCATTTTGCCTATCCTAACTACCTACGGACTCAAGCTTAACAGGCTCTGATTTTCTCCTATAAAAGAAAGACAAAAAGGGGACCCAAAAAAGATACGCTATTACTCTATCTCTCATGTTCCTCCTTTTGTTGAACGAGATTCTGACTTGAGCATTAGAAAGTCTCCACTGGGGCCACCTCCGGTCCGGAACTTTTCTTGTAGGTCTTACAATAGGAAGATCTATCCCAACCGTTCGCTCCAACACTTTCAGCACTGGCCGAAATCTCGCACCAACATAATTAGTGGTCATAATAAAATATATTTTTTCATATCTCATATGCTGATCCTTATTTTATAAAAAAATAATTTTATTAATTATAGTTTATTTGTATAAAAAATATGATAATTTAAAAATAAATAAGAAGCGTAAGATTTCACTTACCTTATTCATCCTACATCTTCAGACTTCATTAGATGAATTAGATAATCATATTTAAAATATCAAAAATATGATTAATTTTTATTTAATGAATTCAATAAGATTAAATCATAAGAAAAAAGGATTGTTGACCGGATGATAGATCTGATAGGTTGTTTGGGCACTAGGGCAATTTAAATCTCTTAGCCAAGGGTCAGACCTAAGTGACTTGATCAAGAAATCATGAAGTACAACTAGATCAAAACTAAGATCAATCAATAGGGTTTATCAATGTAAGTTTCAAAGATACTCGACATGGTTAAATGAGGTTGACATATGATATGGATATCAAAGCAGCTTCAGATCATCTTGTTGGAATCAACATGTGTCTCTAAAAGAAAAAGAGATGGCTCAATACTAGAGTTCCTAGATCTTCTTAGAGAGAAAAAATAGATAAAGAGAGAGAAAGTAGAGAGAATCTTCATATCCTTCAGAAGAGGCAATTATGATCGAGATCATCAAGGATCATGTCCAGATGACTTAATAGGGATTATTAGTGATTAGATTCTATGAATATCTAGCAAAAATCAAACTGGAATCGATATACTGTATGGATATTGAAGCAATTTTGGATCTATTTTTTCTAAAAGAATTTCTTGGGTTCATGGATTAGGTAGAGAGAGAAAAAGATAAGGGAAGAGAGACGTAAGAGAGAGAATTCTTCTCTCTTTCTTTCTTTTTTTGCTTTTTTTTTTCTTGTCTTCTCTTCTTTTTCTTCCTCTTTTCTTCTTTGTTTTCTTTTCTTTGGCCGAAATAGGGAATGAAGATGGCTAGTGGCTAGTGCTCCAGTGGGGTGTGGTGGCACAAACGAAAGTCCACTAGCAGCGACTGATGGTGGTTAAGCAGGAAATGATCGATGACAATGGCTGTCGAACAAAAAAATTATGAAAAAATAAAAATAAAAATAAAAATAGGAGATCTGATCATCCCCTCTTTCTTAGATTTTTTGTCATTGGCCGCTCATCGATGGCCATGGCCTTATCGAAATAGGTTGTAGAATGGCTGAGCAACCCAACCAAAGGTCTACCGTCAAGCATGACCAAGAAAAGGAAGAAATCATGGCTGCAAAATAGGAAGCATGAAAATTGAATGATTTTCGGCAAGCCGGTGGCAATGCCCAAGTGCAGATGGGGAAGAAGGAGAAGAGGTGGGTTTGGAGCCTTATTTTGGGCTCTGGCATGTCTCGACTTTGATTTTAAACTGGCATAAGCAAGGAAGGCTATGGCTTCAACAGAAGAAAAGAGAAAGAAAGAGTGCCGATGCAGGGCCGGCATTCATCATGAAATCCTTTAGAGGGGTAGGGGGAGGCAAAAATTTATAAAAAACTCCCAAGGGTTTTAGAAGCCCTTAGGAGTCTGATTCTACTTTGACACAGGATAAAAGAAGACTCTGGTTGGGAGTCTTCATGTTAGGCTTCTTTTTTTTTTTTTTTAGCTTTTTTTCTTTTGGACCATTTGGATGGGGTTTTGGGCCAAATTTTTTAATGGGATGGTCCAATTAGACCAGGCCATCATATTAACAATGATGTAGATGGAGGTGACAAAATCACTCTATATTATTGGATCCTAACAATCTTATATGAAAGTGATCCTAAATCATCCCCACTCCTAAATTCACCAATAAAACTAGTGATATTAAATTTGTTCTTAAGAACATATTTCCAAGGATATCTCAAAAGCAGTGATGTTGAACTTAAGTTTCTAGATAAAAATTCCTCATGGTGTAGAGAAGAAGTTAGCCCAGCTTCCTCTAATCTCTTTAATCTTGATTAAAATTTATGACATATATAGAATATATTAAAGATAATTTTGGTATCATATAATTAATGATTTTGAATTCTTACATCATACCAAACAAGTTAACTATGAATATTCAAGGATCTTTAAATATTAGAATATAATATATCAAATGTATTGATCTTAGATCATGATTTGAAGATCATGATTTGATTTCATTGGTGTTCTAAAATCATTGCATGGGTTTGTAATTTTTAGCTTTTTTATTTTTTTTTAATAACTCATCGGGTGCAAGTAGGTTGAGCTACTCATAAACTATTTCAACTTGACTCAAATATGGCTTAATTGATATTAAGTGGAGTTAAATTGATTTTTAATTTTACTTGTCTTCCATCGAATTCGAACTTAAACTTAGGATATTAACATAAGATTAATTTCTAGCCGAATTTTAAATCCGTATATTTTAAATAAAATCAAATTCAAACTACGATGATATCCCATACGGGCTCATCGAGGGGAGAGGAGCGCCAAGCTACGCGTTTAAATAATAGAGTCTCTACGCGCCAAGTCCTGGTAGCTTTAATAATAGCGAACTACCGATGATGAAGTAGGAGCCGTTCACGTGGAAGATGCTCCTTCGCTCGCTCTAAATAGAAAGAAACGCTCATATTATTTATTTTGCCAAAAAATAAAAAAATCTTGTCGAGGGAGAGTGATGGCATCGGGCGACATCCAGGACTTCTACCGGCAAAGGAAGAAGGGCGGCGCCGGCTCCTCCGCCGCCGCCAAAAAGAAATCTGGCAAGCCCCGGCGCGGCGGCGCCACCGTGGGAGCTGACGCGGCCCAGACCCCTTTCCTCGTCTCCCATGGTTCCCCCGATCTCCAAGGTGGTTCACGTCTTTCCTCCGTCAAAAACCCTAACCCTAGTTCTTGGGTAATTCCAACAGATCGATCTGATATTATTTCTTTTTCTCGTTAGATGATTATGGACCGGAGGAGGAGAAGCTTCGGCAGTTCGACATGGACATGAGGTACGGGCCCTGCCTCGGCCTCACCCGCCTCCAGCGCTGGGAGCGCGCCTCCGCCATGGGCCTCCACCCGCCGCCGGAAGTCGGCGAGTTCCTTCTCCAAATGTGGCAGGACGAGCTTCGCCGCCGCTCCTCGGAGCCAAAGACTAAGCCTAACCCCGTGCTGGAGTGCCTCTGGGAGGATCGAGTCTAGAAGAAGCAAATCACTTAGTCCTTATTCTAGGGCCAAGAAAAGGTACTCCTTTGAGCTTAGTTATGGGAGACAAAAAAAATGGTGGTGAAGTAGATAGTTACAGCCTTCTTTTTTCTTCTTTTTTTTTTTTGTGTAAAAAAGGTTTTTGACTACTAATTATGATGTTTCGTTGATCTTAAATGCTGAAATTTATGGTTTTTCCTACAACGTGGTATGCTCCCGTTGTTTGTGAATTAAGGTTATCAGCTATAACGGATGCTTTTTGTTATATATGGTATCAGAGCACGGTTATGCTATGCTAATTATCAGGAATGATGATATTTGGAATTAGCTACTAATAGAGGATGAGATCTCTTGGATCGGTACAGGGTTTAAAAAAAAAAAACAAAAACAAAAAATTCAAGTGATTCTGATAGTTTGCGGGCGGTAAAGTACCAGGATTAGTAAATTTTCGAGTCATAGGTTGAGTGAAGACTAGTTTCTGTCACCTTCTTCCATAGAGACAAGACAAGGCAGAGAAAGAAAGAAGGAAAAGGAAAAGATGGAGGTGACAGGATGCTTAACCGTTCGTGCCTGCCCTTGGTGTGTCTTTGTTATCAGATATCTCAACTATTCTGTTCTGGACCTGATTGATGGATACCCTTGATAGTTCGTGGTTGTGCCTAAAATATTTGCTTGAATGATGGATGTTTCTCTCTGAAAGAAGAAGGCTTTAGTCTATAGGATTTAATTGTTTTATCAAGTATATATGATAATGGAAATCCTGATTAGTAGTGGATAGTTGGATTTTATTGTTTTTCTTGCATATTAAAAGAGGAAACTACATGGCTACTTACTTTTTCTTTATTTGTTGAAGATCAAATTTGCCAGGATTCTGAATTTTCTACTTCGCGTCCATATTCAGCAAAATGTACTACAAAATATAACGCTTAGGTCTTGTTGTATCCATTGTCAGTCAAATTCTTGTACACCAATTATTTCCACTACACTTCTTGTTAATTGAAGCTTTTCCAAATCTTTGTATCTGTACCAAAAAGGTTCATAATTGAAAATATTTAACAGCTGTAAGATAACTGAAAGTCTGGAATAGTGCATTGCTATCATTTTTTTTTTCCTTTAGAAATGCCAAGGGTAGCCCTAACCAGCTTTTATCCTACTGTTATTTTATAGCTTAATGTATCTCCAGTACCAATGGATTTGAATTCTGAAGAGTTTCACATCAGTAGCCATGACTGGAGCAGAACCTAAACTCATATCTTTAGGAAGGACAAGGGAATCAAAGTGATGTTAGGCATGCTTGTTTGTGACATGTTGATTCACTCGATAAAATGGCACGTTCAACTGCCTTTAGCAGATTAAAAGGTACATCAGCTGAACCATTTATTACAGAACATATCAATTAGGTTCACTTCCTGGATTGACCATCATTTTACATTTTATACTAGTTGACTGAATTATTCTGGCCCTTGATTTTGATCTTCCTTATTTGCTTAGTCCCTAGTCCTATTTATAAGTGTGTACATCTTATTCTTGAGTTAGTACTAAACAGAGATAGCTGCATACAGAAACAAGCCTATTCGTATGCTAAACATAGACATGCAGATCTAAAGGTAACAAAGCTAAGTGTGAAGAGGCTAAATATCCAATAGCAATAAAATAAAGGACAGGTATTAACTTTCCCGTAATTTTGTGTAGCTTATTTTGTTAACATATTAGGTTATGGGCGTTCTGATTCTTCGGATTGTTTTCATGTCTGGTTTTGGTTAATGATGCAAAAATGTCTTGCATGGACTAAAGATATAGCCTGTTATCTTTGGCAAGGGATCTACACATTGATCTTCAATCACATTTCAACATATTTAGATTATGGGGATGGAAGAAAATTTTCCGAGCTTTTTTTTTTTTTTTTTAACTTGGAAAATTTTCTTTATAACAAGAATAGGGCTTGGAAAAAAGGAGGGGAAAGAGGGGTTTTTAATCAGTTGTTCTTTTATAAATTGAAATGACTAAGGAGAGTGCTAAAATGTTGGGCTAACCAAAAGTTTGGAAATATATTGTGTTGCAATACAAAACCAAAAAAACATTAACAGTCCTGAGTGCGACCTATAAGGACCAGATAGTAAAATCATTATGTACAAATTTCAATTTTCTCTAAATTGCTTCAGTAGTAAAATGATATTTGAAAACACTTTCAAAGTTTCTATAACCTCAAATTGCAAACAATGACAAAAAAAATCTTTACTGCAGAAGATATCTCAACCCTAAACACTAACTAAAATCAGAATGTCTCTCGAAGTTTCAAGCCTAGGCAAGCAGTTGTCCCTTGACTCTAAAGATCAGTCTAAGCAAGTATTAGTCCCTTGACCCTCATCACCGTAAAGGAAAGAATAGACTGTGACTTCTCGATCTGCTTCTAATTAATTAGTCATCCATCCATCGATCACGAGCAATTATTAAAGGACTAAAGTCACTAAACTTTATCATCAATCTGTAATAATAAACAATGAGTGAGCTAGAGCTTCCAGTATGTAAACATCCATAACATATCAAAGAGGCTTAAGTTGGAACGGAGAAGTTTGATGACTAAAAAATAAATAAAAAATGACATATTTATTAAAATGCAAACACGGATGAGATATGATATTCTCACTGAGTGAATGAAGGTCAATGACAAACAGATGCCAACAAGCCAAGTATTAATTTCAAAGAAATCATACTGAATTCATAATTTCACCACATTAACAAGGAAATAGGTAAGAACATTTATAGACTAAATATGTAAAAGAGTCCTTATTAATTAGGGCACAAACTTTCTTGGACACAGAATTTTCCGAGTAGGGGCACATATGCAGTGGACTCCCTACTGGATGGGCACGCAGACTCTTCATAACTTTGGAATACACAGAGCATCAGCATCAAAGGCTAGCAACACTGTCACTGTCAGCTAGGACATTAACTTTGTATAATTCTGATCTCAATACATAGGAATTACATATTTATACCGCATCAAATCAAATAGGAGCCACAAATATTTTGAGACGCATGGAAGGGTTCCAAAAATTAAGTGCACTACATGCATATTTTTACATCAATGATATAATAAAAACAAGTTTAGTCAAAGAAAGGGAGCTGAAAGGTATGTCGTGAGTGTCTACTTACTCTCTTGCTCTTGTAGACCAGCTACTAGCAGTCTCTAAATATACTTAAATAAATCTCAATTAGGTCCTCGAAAGAGTACCAATTAAAACTGTTGTCGATAACCATCATCATCCGAGTTTATCTATTGCTTGGCCTGAACATGTTCATGTTCAAGCAGTGGAAGTGGAGCAGCAGATGTATAATTTCTGATTATTCTCTTGGTTTCACAAATAGTATAACCTCCGTAAGTCTGGAAATTGTTTTTGCTAGCCTGGATCTGAAAGAGATATCGCTCGCCTATGCATTCATGGACATGTAAACAGCCTCTGTCATGAAAAAAAAAAGTTATAACCTAGCATAAGATATTTGCTGCATGAGTTACAACCCAGACAAAACAAGTTAGCATAATGTGTCTAAACAGGTGATAGACTTACACAAGTAAAACACATGAAGAGAGTAATAGTTTCAGTGGGAAAAAGAGCATAAAACATAATTGGACGAATCAGAGTACGTTAAGCGGTAATTCTAAGAGTGGATTAAAAAGTAAATGTTACTGGAAATATCAAAATTTAAAGTAAATATTATTGGAAATACACTTTAGTTTTGTGCTATGCTGAATGGCAAGTTATGAAACCACAAGGATTACTTTTTAGAATTGTGAAACTGGAAGCAAAAGAGTTTATTGCACGTTTATAAGAGTAAGCAGTGAAATAAAGCTTGGGTTATTATGAGGGTAGAATTTGGTGCATCAGAGTGAATGATACCGTACGCTTCTGCATTCCTGAAGGGAATAGAACTCTGTTCCAATCCTGCATTATTTTATAATCCTGATTCCAGCTAACGTTTATCAGAGTATATGGTGAATGTTTAACTAAGTTTAGTTTAGTTGGAAGAGTTATCTCGCTTCGCATTTAGGTCCAAAGCTGACTTGAGTTGACATTGCCAAAATGTCTCTTGCTGCTGGTTGTATGATACGCAATCTTGTGTGATTGGTGACCGTAATGGAGGTACTTGTTCCATTTTAGTTGTGAAGTGATAATTTATCAGCATCGAGACTGTATAGCATTATAATGATGTATTCCATGCCCAAGTCAAAATGCTAGCTATCATGGCTTGCTGTTGCCTGTTCTATGGTTGCCTCCACGATTACATTTTATTCATGGCTTCCAAGATGAGTTGCCGCCAGAAAACATCATGTTCAATGATTTAATCCATTCCCTAGGGCTCCATTTACGAGCTTAATGAATTTATCAAAAAGCCTTAAAGCTTGACAGTATCAAATCGGTGGAGAGTTCATCTGAATAGAAATTTGTGTTAGGGAAGCCTTAAACAGGCATGTCTTCCCATGCGAGAGACCAGAGAAGCTTTCAATTGCTTGGAGATACTTCTCACCGGAACACCAGGTAAAATGTCCTCATAGATCATATTCATGTCTTACGATTTGTGTTTGCAACTATTCACAAGAGTGCTGGATTTCCGACACAAAAGCTGTGGGGTCCGCATTAAATCTCAAGAATCTGAGCCACCAGTGTCATGTTAGGTAAAGTTTGTTAACATTGTATGGTATATAGAAAGAGAAATGCTGTGTTATGCGAGTAGGTACCAGTTAAAGTGATTCTGAATAGGAACCTAGCATTAGAAAGGGAGGAAGATGACGACGGATAAAATTAGCTAAATTGATTAGCAATGCTTGGTTTGTGCTATTTTCACTAAAATGTGGAATAAAGTCCAATCTAAATTTAGTAACATAAAATTATTATAAGAAAAAAAAAAAAGGGTTCAATGTGTGCAGCTTTCGGCCTTTCATACATTTCCGTTCGTCCGTTGACGGTGCAAACACGGTTGGAAAATATGTTCTAAACCTCAAAATTCAGAAAAGATGGGCTGCCATGCTCTGCACTTAGAAAGCTGTTTTGCTATGCCTTTTTTTTTTTAAAAAAAAAGTCAGATCAACTATTACTTTATGTACCGTTAGATATATCTTTCGGAAGACATAAGATGGCTGATTGGATGGTTTTTGGATGCGGCGGAGCATGCTCGACCGAAGTTGCGGAAGATTTTTGTTTTACCGGGATCTTTCAAGAGATTTTGGTTAGCCACACAAGCGGATGCATTTACTCGTGTCCGCCGTTTTTTTTTTTTTTTTTTTTGGATGAACACTGTTAAAATTTGGCTCATTTACATTTATATCTTAAAAATTTTAAAAATTTCAATTGAATCCAAAAATTTTAAAATTATTATAAAGAGGCCTAGCCGTCTATCTTCGTTAAGAAAAGTTATGGCGTGAGAATCATTTAATAGATTAATATTTATAAAATCTTATAAATGTCCTTCTTAGTCATTCTTCTATTTTGGCACTAATTGGAGGGGAGGTGAAAAAAGTTACATGGCTCTTATGCGACTCTCTCCTCTCATTTTATTTATTTATTTTTTTGGTCATTTTTCTATGTTCTATTGGATGGAATTAAAGAGATAACAAGTAAACAAAGAGAGAGTGATATTTCCAACAGCTCCATCCAACTAGAAAGATAGAAAGAAAGATAGATCGAAGGAAGAGAGAGGAAATTGGAGCATATATAATAGCTTTGAGTAACAACAACATACACAAGTCCATCCAATACTCTAGGCAAATACCATGGTCTATTATGACTGTAGATTGAGGGCACCCCTAAGGACCTCGTGGATAATGGCTAATATTGGATGGAGGTTTTTGGTTACTCATTTATGATGTAACAGGCTTTCTAATTTATTACTAATTTTTTATCTTCCATTTCTCATCCATTTCTTCAATTTTCTAACTTAAGAAATAAGAAAATGTGGATTCCTCTAATGGTATGATCCTCCATCCTCACCACGGACAATAGAGCTTCTCAACAAGTTGATTCAAAAAAAATAAGAATTTGGAGGGCGAAATCCATATTTGTAGAGAGAGAAAAAACTATCTGGCATGGTATCTACTAGCTTCTTGGGTGTTCACATAGGCTCTGTTGGTACTAAAGTGGAGTGGTAAAGATTTGGGTATGAAGAAGTTCATTTCATAGATATAGCAATCGAGGGGCCAAGCATGATATGTTGTAACTTTTGGAATTTAAGTGATAGTCGGTGTCTTAAGTATTTGCATTATAAACTTATGGAGATCTTGTTAAAACTTATGAATGCAAATATTTAGTGTTTAGTGCTTGCTATAACATATTTGAGCTGCTACCACACTAATTATTATAATCTATATAAATTGACAAATATATGGCATATATGAAGCGAAATAGCACAACCAATTGTACAAATCTTGTTAGCATGGAAAACATTATATCTGTCCTAATTCATAAAATTATTATTTATGCCATACATGTCTATACAATCATCGATCATAATCCTATTAATATGGATAAGATTATATTTGTGCCATTATACATTCATATCATATTTCAAATACATTTTTAATAGAAAAGTAGCCAAAATAGAGCAATTAATTTCATCAATTAAGTTCACAACTACATTCAACAAAGACATGTTTCAATATATACAATGTATCAATCATCATCCTCCAAAAACCTTTGTACCAATTATGTATCACTATATATAATGTATATTTATCATATACAATGAATCAGTATATGTATCACCATATAAGTATAATCCAAAAACATAATATCTATAACAAAAAAGTATGACAAAACATAACATCAAAGTCTCCGAAGGGGTCTTGATGTAGAGTGTAAGGTGGATGGCTTGGAGGCTGCTGCTGCAAAGGTTGCTAGTGAGGCTGTTGCTGAGATTATGGTTGTTGCAAAGGTTGGTGAAGTTACTATTGAAGAAGGCTGGCTGCTGTAGTTGATGCTTGCATGTACCTAAAATTGGTAGTGACAAAAATAAGTAATATATCAAACCTTTCTTGAGATTATATGTAGGTTAAGGATGATTACTATACCTCAGGTTCATCTAATCTCAAAGTGATGGCTTATTGTTTAGTTCTTGTTACCTGAAAATGCAAACCAAGCAAGTTTAGTTTGTAAGTTAAAAGGCAAGAGCTAATATACTTTGAATGTTCCTCATTACCTTTTTTGGACTTCCCTTTTTTTTCCAGATGTATCAATAGATGTAGTGCTTTTTTGTTTAGGTGCTGCTTCCCTCTTGTTAGAAGCTTTTTTCTTAAAGGGTTTGCTCTTCTTAGGACCTTTACAAGTCTTTCCATTGTGCCCCTACTATATGCAGTTACTATACCTAATATTACCTCTAGTCTTTCTAACCTCATAAGGGTCCTACATCTTATTCTCTTCCCTTCTTCTTGACTTCTTGGGCCTGCCAAAAAGTCTCTTAAGTATAGGTGCAGCTAGTGGCTCAAACTAAGAGGGCTTCCATGACTGTATTTCAGGTACAACATTGGTAGCAGTCTCGTATGCTCTCATGAGCATGTTCTTAGAGTAGCAATGATTCATATAATGCTCAACTTCTTCCTAGAGGACATGATTTCTGTCACTATATGGCAGTATGGTATACCAGACAACTTAAAACTATTGCACCTATAAGTTCTTTTCTCTAGGTTAACTACATAAGTATAATTATAGTAATTTACCTCAAAGCTGTTGCCTCCATCCCATATGATGTGGCACTATATGGTCTGTAGTTTTGCTAACTCTACTTTTTTTTTAAAATCTTAGGACAAATAGGACCACTGTACTTCAATGCAACCTTCCTCTTTGTCTGGAATCTCTACATCAGAAGCCTTCTAATAGTCTCTATATAAGTGATAATTGGCTTGTCCCTGACTTTCATAGTGTAACTCTTGAATGATATATATAATTCAATATCATATCACACTCAGGTCTGGGATTGAATGTGTGATGATACCATAGAGAAGTATATTGTTTAAATAGCCAATATGTTGCTTTCTTATCTAACTCAGATAAGGGCTTTATCTTATTCCTGAAATCATATTCAGCAGATGTCTTAGCTGCTGCTTATAGGGCATCTTTAAAGTCCTTCTTGAATGACTTTCTAAAATTGATATGTAAGTGCCTCATGCATAATCTATGATCAGCATTTGGCATCATGCAATTGAATGTCTCCATTAATTTGTACAAGAGTAGACAAAGGTTAGAATGGATAATAGAATATTAGAAAGGCTAACAATTTTAAATAATTAATTCTTACCTTTTGCCTGTCTGAATTAAATGTCTATATCCTTTCTTCCACTATCCTCATGTCTCTTAAAAGGTTACAATAAACCACATCCAACTTTCTTTGTTCTTGATTTGGACAAGAGCCCATGCAATAGAAAATTCGTCATCATTCTCATCTTTCCCAATAGCAAACAATAGTTGTCCTCTCATGACTCCTTTTAAGTGGCATCCATCCATAGTAATAATGGATCTGCATCTATAAAAAAAAATCTCTCTTGCATGCATATAGGTAGACATATGATCTTTGGAAGAGGGGCTACTATCCTTTCCTAAGCAAGATACTAATAAGCATGGTACAATCAGAGTTCACCCTCTTAATAACATCACAATATTCCTATAATTTCTTATATTACTCTCTATGTAACCTGTGAATAGCTAGGAGTGTCCTCTTTTTTGCCTTATATGCTTGAGCCTTAGAGATCTACACCTTAACATCTCTTTTGATCCTTGCAATAAATTCTTTCACTCCATTTGGTGTTAGTCTTAATAACTCAATGTAGGCTTTAGACAACCATCTAGAGTTTACAAGATGATTATCAAAATATCTCTCATATTTATGTGTGGGTTCAAACTTCTTAATTTGATAGGTGGGTAAACTCTATAAGAGGGAGGCATGAATCCTCTAACTATATTTTTTCTTACAAATAATCATGATTCTAGATTTTTCATTGTACTTGTGCACATAATCAAATCCTTGTTGTATAGCATATTGTCTCCAAGCCTTTCTAAATATATTAACTGAAGCAAATAGCATTCCCACCTTCATATGTATAGGTTTGAAGAAATTTGTATCCTCATTGAATTCTAGGAACTTGGAACTATCTCCTTCCCCTTCAAATGAGCTAGCAATGCTTCCAAGCTCATCACTATTATTAAGCTTAGGCTCTTTCCAACTATCTTCTCTTCTTTTATAACTCCTAGTTACTCATATTGAATATTTGTATCAACCACTAAATGGTCAACATACTCCTCGAATAGCTCATCATCATTCTCATTAGAATCAAAGAAGTTACTCAATGGTAGACTACCATCACTATGCCTGTATTATACTCTTCTTTATATATAGGCCTTTTACTAGGCCTTCTATCCTATTCGTATACATTTGCAAATTATTACTCTTGCCTTGCTCCTACCGCTACTCTTGCCCCTACTCCTATTGCTTGCCCTACTGCTATCCAGCTGCCTCATCAATCTCTTGCATGGATGAAAGTGCAGGGGGTGCCTATACTATATCTAATTCTTTCTCGTCGATTTTATGTTCTACATAAATTGCTACATTACTCTTCCCATTATAGATAGCCATCATCTGAAGTACACCTTGATTAGTATATAGAGGTTTTAGTCTCTCTTCCAAAGACTGCCCTAGGACTATATAGTACAACTGTTCAATCTTTTAGTAACTAAGATTCTTTGTGAGATTTTTCAATTTAATATAACTTATTAAGTTTGGCTCATAGTTGTCATAATAGCTAACAAAGCCACCAATGTACCATGCTGCATACATACATAAAATCATTGTTAACATAGCATTATTACAATATAATGGTATTATCTAACTTCCTCACATACAACATTGTTACCTAATTTGACTAACAATAGAATACTGTTACAATATAACAATAGTCCTTAGCCTCCAACTAACTGGTTTTTATTAAGACAATGTAACAGAAAGTTACGATGCAATAGAGTAAACAATCAAGTCCTTATTTCTAATTAACTATACTAAACACTAGATCCTACCTTTCCTAAGGATTCTGTAATAGTCCATTGTAGGTTAACTGTATTAATAATCCCCATGGAAGGTGGCCTCGAGATCTAGTAATTTTTTTTTTAGGATTGCTACCTTCCTACCATATCATAATTTTAGGAGTTCAGGTGGTACAGTGGTCTCTTACCTTCACCAAAAAACACCCCTACAATCAGTTTACTAGAAGTTAAAAAATTCTTGAAAAAAATAATTTCTTAATACAATCCCTAAAACTGTATTTGAAAACTATAAAACCTTAGCTATTGCAAACACTACATTATCAAATACAAAGAACTTGCAACCATCAAATCACAAGAAATTCACGATTATTAAGCACTACCAACTTGAAAGAGAAAATTTCAAAAACATACCTATTCATCATCTTCCTTCCAAGGAATGCTTTGATCCACTAGCTAATGAGGAGTCCATGTTCGTGGACTCGTACGACACTTTTGGAGATCAAAATTGAACAAAGAAGACATCGTCAATTAGGGCAAAGAATGATAGAGGATTTTGATGGATTAAAGGGCTTCGGCACTTTAATTTTTCCTAAAAAAATGTTCTATACGATGGTTAAGCATCCAAAATTAACTGAACTTCATTTAGTCTTTTTCGATAACAATATTAAGCTAAAGATAGATGTTTGTGCTACTTTGTAATGATTTTAAAATATTAGAATCCAATTGGAATTTTTAAAACTTTTAGGGTCTAAGATAAATTGGTCAAACTTTAAAGGATGTCTTTATAATTTATCTTCTTCTCCTCCTCCTCCTCCTCTCTCTCTCTCTCTCTCTCTCTCTCTCTCTTTTGACCTTTCCTGCCATACTCCCACCCCTAGGCTAGAAAGGAATTAAGCTACTCCACTAGAGCAACATAAGCCTCTCATACTTCATACGAGAGGTCATCTCATTGGTTCCTTACCATTGGTGTATTTTCGTCTAATTCTTTTGGAAGATCAAATCGTAATTTATTAGAAGACAACTATGGACTTGTTGTTGCTTTAACATTCATGCGAACCCGCACCAAACTGATTGGTGGACTTGTCTTTTCTTTCTTTCAACACACACACACCTACATACACACACACACTTACATACACACACACACACACACACACACACACACACATATATACGGGGATGACAGTCAAGATTTCTGGAGGAGCTAGAGTAGGATGATGCCGATAGGACTCCTGGTCCCTTGCAAAAAAAGTCCGTAAGCATTGGAGAAGAGATGGAGGGTTCTCTGATGAGGGATCCTCTAATATTTAAGTTAGTGAGAGTCAGAAAGGAAGAATAATAGAAGATAGTAAGAATAGTAAGAGATAGAGTTCTGAGAAAGAGAGAGGTCCTTTCTTTTTCTCTTTTTGCTAGGCAGTTGGAACCGTCAGAGTCAAAATAGTGGATTGTCAGCAATCGGTTACAGGGCCAATGTTGGTATTATACCCTAGAGGCAAATGTAATTATGAACCTTGTAATGTTGGAATAATAAATGTTGAATTTTTACATGTCATATATGCATATTGATGCTTTATAAAATTCATGAAAATTCCAAGATTGTTTATGATGCTTCTAACCTAGTATATAAGAGTTATATATGAGAGGATTAGGTTAAAAGAGTAACAATCTAAATTAATCCGTGACTATATTCAAAGTACAGGATCTTTTGAATCGAAGTCATAGAGACGGTCTATTTTCATTAAAAATGATGTGGTCTTATCCGGACTTCAGATGTTGAGACATCAGAATAGACGTATCTAATAGAATTAGATTATATTGGATTGGATCAGATGAAATTAAATTATTCTAATATTTTTTGTTAAATATAGAATAATTAAATTTCATTAAATGATAGTCATATATAGGGATCTTAATCCATCATCCACTGATAGACTCCTACTTTATTTTGGGATGTTCTTTGATTTGTTAGGCATAGTTTTGTACAAAGTTACAATTCCCAAGCCCCGTATTTTGGGAACATTTTGGGTAAGTAGTTGGAAATGCTTTGTGAATGCATGGAACCATTCCTTGTAATGATCCCCTTGTTAAGTTAGCTCGGGAACTTGAATAGCAAGAGGCCTCAATTCATAGTTAGACTATGAATTTAGTTATTCATTTAGAGCTAATGATAGTCAAGCATAAAGAGGTAATTAGAGAGGTTAGCAGACTATGCCTCGCTTTAATTATTTATTTTATGGAGAATCTTTTCATATGTAGTGACTATATCAATGGATGACTTAAAGTCTTTGAGTAAATGTATATCTGTAATTCTAAGAATGCAGTTCTAGGTATATAGTAGATTTACTCTGAAATTAATAATTCTTCATATTCGATAGCAGAGTTTATGTTGACCCTAAGATTGATTTTAGTGATTCTAAAATATTGAGTATAAATGATACTAATCATGTGTTTCAAGAATGTATGTAGGACTTTTCAAATACTTAAAATGAAGAACTTATCCATAGAAAAAATCTTCTCAAAAGAAGAAAAGTCAAGAAAAAGAATGATTTCAAATGCTCAAATAAAGCTCAAACAAGAAATTTTGAAAGCCTTAATGGTGGAAAAGATCATAAAAATCAAGATGGAAAAGTCCTCAAAAGTTAAAGATAAAAAGCCACTCATGCAAAAATATAAGCAGAATTGGTGAAGACTGAGAACTGAGATGATCCAATAAAAAATTAAGCTGGCTCAGTACTTAGTCGGTTCAATAAAAAACTTAGTCGGCTCAATCTCAGAAAATAGAAAGATAGAAAATTGATTTTTGAAGTCTATTGATACTGAGCCGATCCAGTTGGAAACTAAGCCGATTCAGTGAAAAATTGAACCGACCCAGTGAAAAATTGAGCCGACTTAGTGACTGTAATGGCTAGTTTTTTAGAACTTCAATTTTTTGTCTATAACAACTCCCAACGGCTATTCCAAGGGCTCCAATGGTTAAAACTCATTCTCCAGCTACTTTCAAGCATATAAAAAGCTAGAGACTTAATGAAAAAATAAAAAATGGATTGAAAGAAAAAATCATTCAAAGTTAAGTGAGCCACATTGAATATCCAAGAGAAAGAGAAAAGAGAGAGATTTGAGCATCAAATTTAGAGAGCTTTCAAAAAATATCTTCTATAACTTCTCAAGCATTCTCTTCAGCATTCAAAAAAAGAGTGTTCAAGCCTTCAAAGAGCATCGATTCAACCTCTTCTTTGCACTTCAAAAGGAGTTTTTTTTATTTTTATTTTGTATTAAATTTTATTTATCTTATATTTTTATTTTTTTACAAGTTTCTTTGTGGGAAACAAGCTTGGAGATTAAGCTGGTCTAAGCCCGTAATTGAATATTGTATAGGTTTTGATTGATGAGCCTAGAAAATTAACTAGATTGATAGTGAATCTAAAAAATTATTGGGATAGAATTATGGTTGGTGAGCCCGACAAAATCAATTGAATTTGTTTGTGATTTTGGGTTAAAACAAACGTACTATAATCTAGAGATTATAGTAGAATTTTCAAGAGAATAGCTTAGAGAGTGGATGTAGGAGCGGATTGCTCCAAACAACTATAAATCGCTTGTGTTTGTAGTATGCTTTAATTTCTAGCCTTTTATTCTTGTATTACTTATTTGCTTTATTCATTTGAATTATCTCATTGCTTTTAATTCCACTATAGTACTTTATATATATATCATAAAGACTCAAGTTGTTTTAAATAGAAGTACATATTTAACTTAAAGTTTTAATTTGGTCAAGATTTTAAAAGAACCCAATTTACCCCTCTTATTAGGTAGCCATTCTTAGACAACAAATGATATCAGAGCAGATACTTTAATATTTGATTATTAATCTAGCGGTTAAAGAGTAAAAGTTTATAGCAACCCTAATTGGTTCATCATTTGCTAAAGGCCGGTTCATATTTAGACCGCCATTATTTAATAGCATAAATTATATATTTTAAAAAGCTAGAATGAAAATTTTCATACAAGCATTAGATTATGACATGTGGAGAGTCATAACTAGAGGACGACACACACCCATAATTAAAATTAATGATATGTCTATTTCCAAATTGGAAAAGAACTGAGATGAATTTGATAAGAAGATGGCTTAATTAATTGCTTAAGGCATCAATGTTCTTTATTGCTCTCTTAATATACATGAATTTAATAAAATATCTACATGTACATGAAATTTAAAAAAAATTAGAAGTAACTTATGAAGGAACAAGCCAAGTTAAAAAATTTAAAATTTATTTATTTATTTATAATTATGAAATGTTCAAGATGGAACAATATGAGTCTATTTCTAATATGTTTACTAGATTTATTAAAATAATTAATGATTTAAATGGTCTTGGCAAAAAATTTACTAACCATAAGCTTGTTTGTAAGGTTTTAAGAAGCTTGCCAAAAATATGAGAAGCAAAAATGATAGCGATACAAGAAGCAAAAGATCTTACCAAACTATCCTTAGAAAAATTGATGGATTCACTGATGACTCATGAGCTAAACATGGCTCAAAAAGAGAAAGATAAAGAGTCAAGAAAAATAAAAACCATTTCCTTAAAATCCACTGTACACTATGAAGAAAGTGATGAGTCCGATCAAAAAGAAGAAGAAGAAGAGAGTGAAGATGATGAGGACATGGCATCTCTCTCAAAAAAATTTAAGAAGTTCCTCATGAAGAGAAATATGAAAGAGAAAGAAAAGAAAGAACAAAAAGAAAGAAAGAGGGTCACTTGTTATAATTACAACAAAAGGAGACACTACAAGTTGGATTGCTCCCTACTCAATAAGTACCTCAGAAGGATCAACAAAAGAGCTATGCTAGGTATTTGAAAAAATAGTAACACTTCAAGCTTGGATGAGAAAGAGAAAGTGGCAAATCTTTGTCTCATGGCCATTGAGAATGAGGTAAATTCTAAAAATTCCTCTAAGTTTATATTTGATGAATTGTTTGAAGCTTTTAATAACTTAATGGATAAATTCAAAAAATTAAGGTTGAAAAATAAAGAGCTCAAAAAGTCTAATCTTCTTTTAACTGATGAAAAGAATAAACTATTGATCAATAAAAAAGATATTTTAAAAGAAATAAAAATTTTAGTTAAGGAAAAGGAGAATATTATAAAATCTAAAAAATTTTTAGTTAAAAAAAAGAAAAAACTTTTAAGATCTAAAAAATCTCTTTTGAAAGAAAATGCTAAATTAAGAAAAGAGATTGAAAAATTGAAGTCTATGTTTAATAAGTTTACAATCGAATTTTAAAAACTTTAATTAATTTTGAATAATCAAAAAATTATTTTCAATAAAGCTGAAATTGGATATGACTCTTTAAGAAAATAAAAACTTATTAAGAATATGTTTACAAAAGCTTATTCTAAAAATCACTTTATAGTTTGCTTTAAATGCAATAAAGTTGACCATAAAATTTTTGAATACAATATCAAAAGAATCCGTCAAACTTTAATCAAATAAATTTGGATTCCAAAAGAAACCATGTACTCTAATATCTATGGACCTAAAATGACTTGGGTATCAAAGATTAGCAAATAATTTTGTAGGCACACCAAGGATCCAATGGAATGAAAAGATAAAAATATTATGGATGGATGTCTTGTGAATAAAAATGGATCGATGATGATACTTGATAAAAGCTAAACTTATTTTAACATCACACCATCAATAATTATTAAAATTATTTTATCGAATTTATTGATTTTGATGATCCATTGATACATATGTATATTGTGATTTCTTGTCTTGAATATTTTTAATGTATTGTCAAAAATTATTATAGTTAATAGATTTTGATGACTTCTCAATGCTTGCAATGATCTTACACTATGGCTTGAATAATTTGACTTCTCTATGTATCATTTTAATTGATTAAGTATAGATTTTTACTTTAAATTTAGCATATTTTTTGAACTTCTCATATTATATTATTATTTGAGAAACTTAAATTAAGACGAGCTTGATTGTATATGAAATTATTTGGATGCTAAACTTATAAATTTTGGCATTCCTTCATAAGATACTTAACTATCAATTTTTTTTTAAAATAATTGGTATCAAGCTGAATTAATAAATTGATCTTTAAGTGGCATTAAATTATTAAAAAAAATCATAATTTGATCTAAATTTTAGTTCAATTGGTATCAAAATTTTTTTGGCATATTTCACTTAAAAAACTCCATCCTTGAAAAACCTAAAGTGGTATCAATATGAATTTATCATCAAACATACTTAATTTGGTATTAAATATGCTCTAATGTCTTTGAAAAGCTCTATCCATCAATGTATTTAGGAAGATCTGAATTCAATCTACTTAGAAAGGGGGAGCATGATATTAATATAAATTTGGTATCAAACATGCTTATTTTAGAATTAGATATCTTATATAGTTTAAATTTGCTATTCTTTTAAAAATAATTTTTTTAAAAATTTGATAGTTAAATTATTTAAATTTAAAGGTTAAATTTGGTACCAATTAAACTTATGACAAAAATGCTTATTTTGAAAGCAAAAAGGGAGGAAAAGTTAAAAAGTAATTTATGGCATTAATTATGAAAAACAGGAAGAAAAAATATTATTGAAACTATTTTAGAACTTAATAAAAATAGAAATTATGGATGATCATTTATACTTCACTTATTTTGATTGATTTGTTTCAATTAATTATTTATAATTCATGTGTTTTAATCATATCATCATTCTCTTTAACGATTAATTAATATCAAGATATTATTTTTGATCTTAAATTCTCAAATAATTATATTATATCTCTTTTAATTTGAGCTTTTATATGATCTTGATCTTTTAATTTAATTCGATTGATTTGATTGCCAAATTATTTTTGATGACTAATTATAATTAAAGTAAATTTGAAATATATTCTGACTCTAAACTAATTTGATTTAATTTGAGTTTGATAATCTGATTTACCATTATGATGCATAATTTTAATTTTAGAAACTTATTTATAAATCTAAATATAATACTAAAATTTTGATGTGCATTGCAAATTTCTTATAAAGTTAATTATATCATGCATCTTTTACTTAAGAAATGAGTTTAAATAAGTGATTCTCATTTGCCTTGATACTACATATTAAAACTATTGACTTGCTCGATATATTTTTGATACATATCTTTTTTAAACTTAATTGATTAAAATTTTTTTAAGAAAAAAAGATTAAATATTAAAGTATATATTATACTTAATTTCATGATCAATTTTTTTATAAAACTCTATTTTTCTTAAAGCTTAAAAGTGCATACTTGAAAATCTGATTAAAGATCATATTCATTCCAAAACGAGGAAGAGATTTTGATAGTTAAATTTAAGCTATTTTTTAAAATTATAATAAATATTTTAAACTTATTTTGAGTTAAAGGATAAATTTTCAAAAAGAAGATGGTTCATTTAAATTGATTCTCTTACTTTGATACATTCATATTATTGATTTTGATAATTTTTCTTCATCCTTCTCCTGAGCTTTTTGATGCTGTCAAAAAAAAAGAGAGGAATGTTAAGTATATACTTAAAAGATTAATACTTAAGAAACTCAATGAATTTATTGCTTGAAATCTTAATACTCATTGATTTGATTTAAGACAAATTTGAAATGAGTATAAAAAATATGTACAATGAATTAATTATGTACAATGAACTAAAAGATTAATTAAGAATATTCATGAAGTACTCATTCATGTGTTTAATCTATACTTCATGATACATTTTGATAAAATATATTGAAATATATTATTTATTTTTAATGCATATATACTCAAGATTTTGTCATCATCAAAAAGAAGAAGATTATTAATCCTAAGATTGATTTTGATAATTCTAAAATATTAAGTATAAATGATATTAATCATGTATTTCAAGAATGTATGTATAACTTTTCAAGCACTTAAAATAATAAAATTATCCATAGAATTTTTTTTTAAAAAAAAGTTAAAGAAAAGAATGATTTCAAATGCTCAAATAAAGCTTAAACAAGAAATTTTGGAAGCCTTAATGGTAGAAAAGATAATAAAAATCAAGATGAAAGAAGCCCTCAAAAGTTGAAGATAAAAAGTCACTCATGCAGAAATATATGCAAAATTATTGAAGGTTGAGAACTGAGATGATCTAATAAAAAACTGAGGTAGCTCAGTACTTAGTCAGCTCGGTAAAAAATTTAATCGACTCAGTCTCAGAAAATAGAAAGATAGAAAATTAATTTTTGAAGTCTATTGATACTGAGCTAATCTAGTTGGAAACTGAGCCAATTCAGTGAAAAACTAAGTCGATCCAATAAAAAACTGAGCCGACCTAGTAACTATAATAACTAATTTTTTAAAACTTTTGTCCACAATGACTTCCAACGGCTATTCCAAGGGCTCCAATGGTCAAAACTCATTTTCTAGCCACTTTCAAGCATATAAAAGATAAGAGACTCAATAAGAAACCAAGAAAAATAGATTGAAAGAAGAAATCATTCAAAATTGAGTGAGCTATATTGAATATCTAAGAGAAAAAGAAAAGAAAGAGATTTAAGCTTCAAATTTAGAGAGCTTTCAAGAAATATCTTCCATAACTTCTCAAGCATTCTCTTCAGTATTCAAAAAAGAGTGCTTAAGCCTTCAAAAAGCATAAATTCAATTTCTTCTTCGCACTTCAAAAAAAATTTTATTTTTATTTTATTTTATACTAAATTTTATTTATCTTGTATTTTTATTTTGTTTACAAGTTTGTTTGAAAAAAAGAAACTTAGGGATTAGACCGATCCAAGCTCGTAATTGGATGTTGTATAGGTTTTGGTTAGTGAGCCTAGAAAATCAACTTAATTGATAGTGAATCCGAAAAACTATCGGTGTAGGATTGTGATTGATGAGCCCAACAAAATCAACTGAGTTTGTTTATGATCTTGGATTAAAACAAACATGATGTAATCTAAGAATTATAGTAAAATTCTTAAGAGAATAGTTTAAAAAGTGGACGTAGGAGTGGGTTGCTCCAAAATCACTATAAATCGCTTGTATTTATGGTGTGCTTTAATTTCTAGCTTTTTATTCTTGTATTACTTATGTGCTTTATTCATTTGAATTATCTCATTGCTTTTAATTTCACTGCTACACTTTGTATATTCATCATAAAGACTCAAGTTATTTTAAATAGAAGTATATATTTGACTTAGAATTTTAATTTAATCAAAATTTTAAAAGAACCCAATTCATCCTCTCTCTTGAGTAGCCATCCTTGGGCAACAGTTCATAATTGATATGAAGAATTATTGGAGCTTAGAATTATAGGTCCGTTGGTCCTCCCGTCATCTTCTATCACTATTCAAATTAAAATAATATTATAATAAATAATTATGAATTAATTATTACATACACATACTTGTAAATATAATGATTATATTTATTGTGCCATATATTTAAGGAATTAGAATTTAAATTAGATTTAAATGAGATTGGGCCAAAAACTTGAGAAGATAAGCATGCTTATTAGACAAGATCTTTATCTAGCCAGTGCCTAAGCCGACGATAGGCATTTTTAGAAAAGAGTCGGAAGATAAGCATGCTTGTTAGACAAGATTGTTATCTAGTTAGTTTTGCCTTAGCTGGCAATAGGCATTTTTAGAAAAGAGTTGAAAGATAAGCATGATTGTTAGATAAGATCCTTATTTAGCTAGTTTTGCCTTAGTGGGCGATAGGCATTTTTAGAAAATAGCTGGAAGATAAGCATGCTTGTTAGACAAGATCCTTATCTAGCTAATTTTGCCTTATCTTGATGATTTCTTTAGTTGGCATCAACTCTAGTGCTCTATCCTATGTCCTCCTAGTTCTCTATATACATGTGATATGTGGTGAACTAAGGAGAGGAGGAGATCATAAGAGGATGAGGTGATAAAAAGATAAAGTAAATCAAAGAGTGTGTGTGATTGCTAGATGCCCACTCATCCAATTTGAGGTGAGGAAATAGGTGGGGAAGATTGTGGTGTCAAAGGTTCTACTACTTCCCATCAATCTACATTAAAAGGTTAGTGACTCTTCCCTCTTTATTATTTATGTATAAATTGTCTATATGTTTGTTATCAATGATTTGGATCTGCGAATCCTGTTGGATCAAATCAAAAAACAAAAGAAAGATTGTCACCCTACCTTGCTATCGTTTAGATCGATCCACACCCTTTCATTTTTCAATCGGATCTAGAATCTGGGATTGTTTATCCTAATAGCCTGCCATCCACATGTTAGGTGGTAGATATCGTTACAACCGAATGCCAACTCAGCATGATCCATACATCAAATACTTCTAATAGCTTTCAAGCTGGAATATGGCTTGTAGAGAGTTGGGGCGGAAATAAGATGAGATCGGTAGAGAATAGATGATGCAGACCTTGTCTGAAAGCCAACCTCATGTGATCAGCCACCAATTGATGACATTAATGTTGCATAGATCGTCCATGTCATAATGCTAAATGTTTGCCATATCTACGAGGGTCAGACATATTATGAGGTGACTCAGCTCTCGTCCAACACTAAACCTCTACTTTTCAGTCCGAAAAGCAATATTTGGTACTAGAAAATAGATCTTCATTTAGATTTCAGGGTTGTGTGCTGCAGTGAGTGAAGCTTTGTAGATGCAATCGAAGTGGTTGAACACTATTTCGAATCTTCACCAATGTGATTAAGGCTTTACTTCCACAAGTAACACTTAGAGACAACAGTGGCTTGTATTGGTTTGTTACCGATGCGGCGCTTCAGATGGAACTAGGGATTGTCAGACACTCCTAGATTTGATCTTCATTTTGCGCTTGCAATTGTATGAATTCTATTCCTATGCTACTATACTATCATTCTACATTAATTACTCATCGTTGCATACGAAGGGCACACCATCTTAATTTGAAAAAGGTATTTGTCATGTCTCTTCCATAGTAACGTCAGAGCGAGATTTGAGAAGTTGTAATAATTTTGAAAAGAGATGGTTTCCAGTATGTCATTTCGATCTACGACACGATGTCAGAAGAAGGACCCAAATAGAGAAAGAATGGAATTCATTCGAAAAGCTTTTTCTGGGAATATGGCATGGGTTATTTTAGCAGCAGTTCGAAAGGTTGACCTATTCGAAAATCTTCAAATCTATGCTTATTTTTAACTTTCCTTTTTGGGTCTGAAGCAGTGTCAAACCAAAATACCCAATAAGCATAAGCATTAGCTCTTCCTAAAAAGAAAGTAATTCAGCTGTACCTTTCAGTATGGCTATCTTATTACAACTTCATTACAGTCACTAGCCCCACCTTCGGCATCCTAGGAAGAAGCAAAACGTAATCAACTTGAATTCAGGACAAGTATTCAAAATCTTAGGAAAAGACTTGATTTGTTATCTCACGTCTACTGAAGAGTTGCCTGACCTGAACATAGGGTGCTGGCTTTTATAAGACCATTTCTCTTAAAACAGGATGGTCTTGGACACCTTGCACAATTGCTACTGAATGCACCTGCACGAGCTTATAATGCAAAGAGTGATCTTGTAATTCTTGGCCTATGAACATGTGTTGTTAAGTGCTCCATTTTTTCATGGAGGCCAAACCTAAATCTATACTCAAGACATAGCTATCCATACACTGATAAGGATCTAGTTCTATCATTTCTTTGGTTCTTGCTCGAATCAGATGATGAAAAATTATCATGTGAAGTATGGAGATTGATAATATTTATAGCGAAAGCTATCAAAATTTTGTAGTTCTGGTTCGGATATTAGTAGGAATACCTGGGACCAACCCTTGAGCTAGTTGGTTAGAAAGGATCAATTGAACCCCCTAGTTATTTATGTAAGACCAAAATATTTTCCTGGAGAACCAAGCTGACTTTCATCCTAGCTCAACGAGTGGGTCTTACAGTCAAGCTCCCTTCTGCCTTTGCACTCGAGAGACTGACAATATTTATAATGAAAGCTATAAATACTGGTACTTTCATAAGGCTTCGAATCATTCGATAAGGCTTCACCGTTTGAGAATGCCAATGGTTAATAAGAAAGGTAAGGGCTATATACCAATAAAATGTTATGCGATGTATAATTTTGACTTAAGTCTACTTCTTATAAAACTCAATCTTCTGATGGTTTGCCAGCCATTATCTTGGAAATCTAAGGTGGAGGAACCAGAGCTTGACCGGGTGAGCCAGCATATAGTGCAAAGCGCTTTTTCAGAAAAGTTCAGTTTATGCCTAATCAACAAAAGATTTAAAATTTCTTATTCTGCTAATCTAACTTGATAAATTTTTGCCATGTAAGAAGCAGAGGCAAATGACTAAGCCTGTCATGTCGATACGGCAAGGGGGTAAATAAGGAGGAAGAAGAGTTGTCATAATAGAAAAGAAAAATCACTATAAGGAACCAACGATTCTCTCTTCTTAAACAACTGATATCCTCCACACTTTATAAAGTGTAGGTCAAAATGGGTGAAATCAAAGGACATTACTTAAATGCTACTGCAGGTACATATGAAGAAATGATCAAAAGGGCCACGGACCCTTTTGGCACCTTGGATTGGAGAACGACCCCTATAGTTTCTGTCTCCCCATCCTTAGGCAAGGGTACACCTTTACCACAATGTTGCTATCCATAGATCAAATTATTTCATGGATTAGATTTCACTTGACTGTCTACATTCTCTTTTCTCTTCTTAGAAATAAGAAAGCCGATCATCACTATCCATTCACTATCATAAAAGAAAATGAAGGAAGTTTTGGGTTTATTCCAAAATGCAGGTTCAAATCCTGTTTATAACTTGTGTTGGTGCTAGAACCTTGTTCAGAGATATTTTTGCTGGTATTGATCTAGATTTGGACGCTGAAGTGGAATTTGGAGTGCTTGAGTTGTTAGCCTTCGTGTGGAATCAAATTCTTGATAGCCCAAGTTTGCCTTATTTTCTTTCTAGAGAATGCTTGACCCTTGCTCTTGCACCAAAGATGAATGGGGCTATGCAATCTGCCGAAGCTGTGGAATATAAAAATGCATCGATAAGGGAGCATTCTGGCTTAGAGGAAAGCATCCGTGCAAGCAGGTATGGATGAAGCACCGATCGAGCAAACAACTATGACTTTCATCTTCACTTCACACCTCTAATAGTAGCAAGTATGCCCGCATTAGCTCGCCACTTCTCCGCACAAGCGGTGGAGCATGTGGTTTAATTTGATGCAAAGTGAAGAACCTTATCAGAGCTTGACATGCCATGAATCCTCTTAAAAGAGAGGGGTGCCTTCGAAAATGCGGAATCAACTCGATCATCGAATTATAAGTTTATTCCATACCAGACCAGATCAGAATAGGATTATTTACATTCTTATTTTGAGAAGCGGTCATTCGAGTATATGTTAGGCATGAGAATCGCAATACGCAATATCAACACAAAACAACTGCTCTATTGTTTTGGATTGATACTTTCCACTTCGATCGCAGGCTTTCCTATCTTCAGGTCACCAACTTTCTTAACCTTCCAACACTAGATAGGCATCAGTTGAGAGTCTCCCCAAAAAAGATAAAAGCCTATAGTTGAGCACCTATCTAAAGGATCTCCAGCTAGACTAGCTACAAAGCTAACCTTTGTTCTATTAGTTTGGTTGATGCCATAGATTCCAACCCCAAAAATCATATTTTGACTATGCTTCAACTATATCAACTATACTTAAACTATTAGATAATCATAGTCGATAATAACATCATTGGAGCCCGAGCCATTAGTGAGATACCACTCTACAAGAGCTAGAATTCTAACCTTATGTCAAGACTTACGGGTCAGCTGTCCATTTTTCTTTTGCTTTCCTTTTTCTTTTTTATGAAAAAAAAAAGAAGCAAGAAGAAAAATTGTGTTCAATAAGGAATCTGGCTTTGCTGATACTTAATTAAGGTTTATGGTTAGGTCGACTCTACTGCTTGGTACTTAATCGGGCAAGGGGGTTTGCTTTCATGCAATGCCCCCACTGCAGGAACAGGTAGTTGTCATTTGAAACTAAATGCCCCATGCTCATGATGCACTATGGAAGCTCCACCATGCCGAGGGACTGAGCAAGGCATAGCTAGCAGCATAGGAGCTTACTCAGCGTCAGCGGCTTCATGCTGCACTTGAGGCCCACATGATGGACTATTAGCTTAGTGGTGGAGCGTGCCCCTAATAATTGCATCATTGTGTCTAGGCATGAAAACCTTTTTTTGGAGGATTAAGGGGCATAGGTGCGAGAGAAAAGATAACTCATTTTTTCTCAAGTTCCAAGTCACGATGCAATTCTAGTATGCTCTTTCTAAAACTCGAAAAAGTTTGAACACTTCGGCTCGTTCATTCTCTTATTGGAATGGGTACTACATTACTTCACCAGAGTAGTTGTATCGCATGCTAAGAGCAAAGACTTTGATTTTGATCACCCCCAATTGATGACATCCTTATAAACTCCGTAACGACATTCGTGCTGATTCTTCCTCCAACTAACGAAGAGATCTTGGTGGAATTGTCACATATGAAATTGAGCACCAAAAATCTTTCTCATTATCACAGTGGATCCTAAAAAACATAGAGTTTGTATCGAATAAAGTATATACTTCGATTTTCGTAGGGGTCTTAACCAAAAATGAGGGATTCCATGGCCTGTAATATAGCTGGTTATGGTTGGAGTTTGACATGTATCATAAATTTTTACTAAATGTGACATTGGATCTATAAATTCTAGTTTTAAGCATAAAAAAATTTTGATCTGATAAAATTAAAAATGCATTTCAAGTAGTTGCAGTAAAACCTAACTTGTTGATCCTTTGGCTTTTTTAGCAATATGTACATAGCGAGGGCTTGCCTCTACTCTAATTCTCCACCGATTATAGTATGGAGACTGACAATATTTATAGTGGAAGCTATAAATATTGGTACTTTCATAAGGCTTCGGTTTGGAAGGGAAGGTTTCAGAGGAGGTCCTCCTTCCCCCAAAAAAAAGTAAGGAAAAACCTTTGAAATGATTTCAATATTGGACTAGCTCGACCTGATACAAAGAAAAATGAGGGAAAGATGTGAAGACTCTTTAGAGAAAATTATGGGGACCATTCACTATTTCTTGAAGCTCGATCTCTCCCTCAGATAAACCATATAGCCAAGAGAAATCATGAACCAGAATAGAAGAGCTTGACACTGGTTGAAGGGTTGCATGAAGGTAAGATATTATGATTTATCTTCTATAACTAACTGCTACCTCATGATCTTCAACCAATTATGTGCTTTAATATAATTACCTGGAGTAAGTGCTATAGCTTGTTTCTAATACTCAGTAGCTTGATTGGACTAAGCCTTCGCAATTTTGGAATCACCTATGTCATTTAGGGACTCTACTAAGTTAGGAAGAACTAAGTGACACTCTAAATTTTAGTCTTAACTCAACCACGACCGTGCAAGACGTGTTGTTTTCTAAAAAGATAGGATAATGTACCTTCCTTCAGTGAATCTTGTCTTATCCTCTTTCATTTCATCTTTTTCAAAAAGCTAAAATGAAAGGCATTCTCCAGCCATGGAATATGGAGGTTTTTGGTGACTTGTTTCAGAACATCAAGTGAGGAGGATGAAGGCTTTTTCAAAAGGTTTGATAGAGGTGGGCTTCATCTTCTTAGGAAGAGTCATACAAGGTAGCTCATGTATAGTTCGGGAGTCGAGCCACCGCACAAGAGCTTAGTTCAACACTTATATATTAGAATTTTGTTGAATCCTATGAATCACATGAAAGTAGGATACTCCAAATTCGAGGGTCGAAAAGTTTCATAAAATGCTATACGAACTCGAACCGTAGACCTCCGTAAAATAGATTAAACTGATTATTATCGAAATGATTCAAACTGCCATCGCCTGCCCCCCAGGAAAAGGATATGCATATTGTTGTGCTAAGGATGGCAATGTTTTTGCTGGATTTCCAAGAGATACCCTGAGAAATAGGTACCTCCCAGATGGATGGTACATATCGGAGAAAGAATTCTCACTGCACCCCTTCAACAAATTCTTTCATAGCAGCTTGAACTGAACTAGGGCTATCAACATGAATAAGAGAAAAACAAACTCCATTACTCGATCAGGGGATCTAAGCCACTGATCGACCCTTCTTTCTATATGGGGGTGCCTGGGGCATCTCATCTTATCATTTTGTCCTTGCTCATTCTCGTTAGGCCAAAGTGTTTGGCCTTTCTTTCTCTGCACCCACTGGAGGAAAAATTGGACTATTTGGGGGAGCTAGAGTGGGTCAAATAGTGCTCATTATGGAATTGATCAATAACATTGCAAAAGCTCATGGAGGCGTATCCATATTTGGCGGAGTAGGCGAATGTACTCGTGAAGAAAATGATCTTTACATGGAAATGAAATATTCTAAAGTTGTGGGTAATGTATTTGGTTTCAAAGTCCTACGAGCTCTACATTTGGAGGATATGCAAATTTTTACTTCTTATTTCAAAACTTTCCAAGGCTCGCTTCATGGTATCATCGTCGAGAGAAAAATAGCCCGGATCACCAGCTAAGGCCCTTAAATGACCACTCAGTGAAAAAGGAGGTAGGGGTGTAGAGACAGCCAGGAGGTTTGTCTAGAAGCAGCCACCTTTGAAGGGAGGAGAAAGAAATAATAGTAACTTGGTCTCAGGCATCTACCATTATACCCATATTGATTGGCCATACAATCACTATTCATAATGGAAAGAAAAATTTATCTATTTATATAACAGATCGAGATAAATTCTTTTTCAAATATGCCTTACCTCGGATAGAATTACCTCTTATATTGCTTATTAGCAAGGATTTACTAGACAAACCATTTAGGTTGAAAGCTATAATACTAATACCTAAAGCAGTGAACCAACGTTCATCCATCCGTCTGTCATCTTCATTTTTGAAAGGTAGAGCTAGCAACATAGATGGGTACGTATAGAATATGTAGGGACATAAGACAACTCTCTCTAACAGTTTGACTGGCGACACTGTTCATAGTTTTGAGATTTTCTAATTGAAATTTTGCAAAAGTGGGGTGCACCTGCTCTCTTTTTCTCGTGGGATCAAATGATATATTGATTAGCCAATAAACCATGTGGTCGAATCCGCATCCCAGGTTGGCATGCATCTTGGACTGGATTAGGCCAAGCTTGTGAATCATGAGTTAGTCTTTTGAGGGTTTATTGGACAAATGAGTTAATATATGTTCTAAAGTCACAAATATTATAAAAAAAGTGCCCAACACAGAAAAGAGTAGTCTTTTATCAACAAGCTGGCTAACGTTGGTGTTCTCAAATGGCCATGCGTTAACCGTTCAGATGCTAGAATAAGAAAAAAAGGTGCTTCAGAATTGATCTCATCCTTATAATGATATTTTTTTTATTCGGTAATAACTTAATAGGCACTGAACGAGCATTAAGATAAAGCAAGTGGAATAAGTGGAAAGCTCATAGTGATAAAAGAGACTCTTTCTATTTTGATCCGACCAAAAAGATCACTTTCCATTGCAAAAGGAATAGTGACAGTCGAAAGTAGAGGGAGAAAGTCAGTGTTGCCAATCTAGTTCAGGGACTATGGGCACCTATAGAGATTAGTGCGTGAGACTATGATCCATAGAAGTATGGGACTCACCCTTGACTTGGGAATGGAGAAGGAAAACATAGCATGTCACAATTCCATTTTATGGAGTTGCGACTATTCATTGAAAAGAATTCAGTTCTTATAAATAAATGCCTATGCTGCCACTCGGACTCGAACCGAGATGCTCTAGCACTGCTTACTAAGAGCAGCATGTCTACCCAGTGCTCTTCCAGAATAGGAGGAAGAAAATGAGAAAAAATCAATAGAAGACAATAAAATTCATTCAAGAAAAGCCAAACAAGTTTGAATTGACATAATATAAAACTTATTAATCCGAAAATACTATAGATAGCAATAAAAGTCCACAGACCGTCTAATTAACACTAATGAGTAAAATCCCCTTGTGCCTCAAGGCCTGATCGATTGGTTTGCTTCTCTCCAAGTATGGGAGATTTGAAAATCTTCGAAACTAGCAAGTTAAGTGGCAATGCTTGTAGCATTGATTGCTCGATTGAAGGATCAGAACCATTGAAGTCCCCTTATTAATAGGGTTCTTTAAGCTCGACTTCTAACTTTTCACCATTGTTGCCACAACCACTGCACTTCAAAGTCTTCCTTCCAGAAAGCAATTTCCAATGTTTCCAGGCTATGCTCTTAATAAGACCACCTCTGGTTAGTTCATCCTCCTCTTCGCCCATAGAGCTCCAGTCCATTAGCTTTAGCTTTTAGTTTTCTCCCTCTATTTGTTTGTTTGATAGTTCTGCCATCATTGTAGATTTTCATTTCTCTTTATTTAGCCCGATGGCTGCTAAGAAACATAAGAAAAATAGTAGCTCTGAACCTAGTATCTCTCCTACTCCAAGTATGCCTAGGGTTATCGATCGGAACTGTGCATCCTTAGGACCCAACACGAAGAGTCTCATCTTACTAAATCAGACCTGTGAAGGTTCTGGATTCAGTACTTCATCCCTTCTTCCTTCAAATTAGTTGTACATAATAGAGGTGATAAGGTCTCCATCCCTCCATAGGGTTGTGTTGCCTTCTACGAAGAGGCAATTCTCTTCGATCTTAGGTTTTCTATGCTCTCGTTTATTTGTAACATTTTAGATTACTATAAGATTCTTTCCACCCAAATTGCTCCAAATAGGATTCAAGCTATGATTGCCTTTATCCTGATTTGTGACATCACCAGAATAACCCCTAGGTGCTCTCTCTTCCGATCTTTGTTTTTCTCGAAGAAGCATCCCTACATAAAGAGTGATGGTACTTCTCTCCCCCACCTAGGTTTAAAGTTGTAGATGGCCTTCCTTCTTCCATCTATAGTTGGAAGAATAGGTTTTTCTTCATCACTTCAGACCAATCTTGGGGCTTCAGTACCACCTGGGGAGAGCCTTGGCTTGAACCAAATAATAGAAAAGTTTCTCTTGAGTAGGACCAATAAGATTTCAAGAAACTGCTCGGTATTCATGTACCAAAACTCAAGAACTTATTAATCGAGTAGGGATTGTACAATGTGGGCATCAGCCACATCACTCCCCACTATATATCATTATTCTTAATGCTTTCTTGTAGCTTTGTCCTTTTTTTTGCAAGTTTCTGATCTTTGTCTCTTTTTGTGATTGCAAAGATGAAGCTAACCATAGATGACATTGATGCTATGTGGAAGAAGAAAGGAAATAAGAGATTGGGCTCATGCCCAGAGATTGAGCCATCGAAGAAGAAGCCGAACTCTTCTGCCCCACCTCGAGCACAGCCGAAGTCTTCTATAAGGGTGACGACTACATCGGACCAAGCTCCAAAGTCTATAGTTTTGGAGGTCCCCCTATTCGATGTCGAGATCATCATCCTTGTGGGCACAACTTCAAGACCTCCATCGGGAGATGATCGATCTCCTTCTAATCATGCAGCTTGGGAGGAGACGTTGATGCGGTCAAAGACCATGAAGAAAGATGTGTTAGCATTGATGGATAGTCAGTCCGCACCTGACCTAATGAATGTCTTTGTTCTTTCGGTAGATCGGGTGCTGTGGAAGAATATTTCTTTTGAGAACACCCTTGATGCAAGCTCAATAAGCATCATTAAGATAAGCATTTCTTTCTTCTTATTTTTTCTTTTTTCTTTCTTTTCTTCTTTCCTCTCTCTTTAATAACTTGATTTTATTCTACAGATGATGCATTCACTCCTCTTCATTAGGAAAGCCTTTGTCGAACATGATTAGACTAAGGCTACTCTCGAGGAGAAGTTGAAGAAAGCTGAGGAGGAGCTAAAGTTGGCCAAATCTACCTCCAAAAAGGCCGAAGAAGACCATGCTCTGTTGGAGGCCAATCTCGACGATGCTCAAAAAAGAATTAAATCTTTGGAGCAAGACATCGAGAAAGAAAAAGAGGAAAAAAAGAGGGACCTGGTCGATCACCAATGATATAAAAAGAAGACTGATGTGGCCCTGCTGGTAGCCGAGGAGCGGGTCAAGCACATGGTGCATGGCCAAGGGTATGGAGGAGTATATGGCATCCAATGACTTTAGATCTAAAGTAGCTAAGAGCACCACTTTCGTCTACCACATTGGGTTCAAGGAATGTCTCAAGAAGGTGAAGAAGTCCTTCTCCAAGGTTGACACCAGCGGCATCGTTCCAAGGGTGAGAGAGCTAACGAAAAGCGAAGACAAAGAGGGTGATGCCACTTCTCCTGAAAAGGTCGCTCCTTTGGATGTCGCCGCTATTGAAACCACCATCATCATGGTTGTTGAGGCTCCTACTCCTGATCAGGCACTAGCTGACGTTTCTTTCTCGACTCCTGCTCTCTCCAAAGCTACTCTTGACATTCCCTCCTTAGCTTTAGATGCTAACTTCGATGAAGATCTGACCGAAGATCAGTCGAGCCAAAAGGTCATCGCCAAAGCCAAATAACTTTGTAATTTTTCCTCTATTTTGTTTCAATTTGTTGTATGAAGCTTATAATAGAAGATCTTTAAATGCAATGAAATATTCTTTTTTCTGGAAATCTTTATTTGATGTTCCTTCTCTTGTCTTTTGCTTGTCTTTTTTTGCACTTGCAACTGACTTGGAAGGCTTGCTCGTTCTATCAGAAACTTATGTATTTTGATCATGAGGAGAAGATTCTGAAAGCAATGGTTACCGCATCTAAGATACGAGCCATTGCTGAGAGCATAAGCATGTTCTTCTGTGAGTATAAAATGGGTTTTAACCATTGCATTATGAAGGTGAAGAAATTCTTCCCCAACATCGATCTGGCATTCCTGACCTTAACGGACATCGATGTCATGCAGCTCTATTTGCAAATTTGGAGTGCTCCTCCAGACACTTATGTCTGCCTCACAACAACATCCCTAGATGTGGCCATAAAGATGGATGAATCATTGGAGAGCCAGAGCTACGTCACGAAACTAAGGAACGAAGCCCCCAAGGTTCCAAGCAAAGTTGCCCAGGCATCTAGAAAGCTCCAAAGGTCACGAGGGGTCTTTAGAAAGACCTAGGGGATGCAAGAGACAATAAAACACCACATATCTTTTCTATATTTTTTCTATATTTACAAAGATTGTAAATGATAAGGGTTGTAATGGAACTTCAATTAATGAAAAAGATTCCTTTATAAATTGCCTTGTCTCCAAATTTCTGAATTTGACTCTAAGACTTGTTGGCTCAATGCAAAATTATTGTGCACGATATAGAAAATAGGTCGAATGAAACACAAGTAACTCAAACTAAAAGTTGCACTTCATATTTGTTCAATAACAGACTTAGTAATGATACATCATCAAATTCTTGGACTTCCATATCTAGGGTATAGGAGTGCCATCTAGTCCTTCAATTGATAGAAAATCGATCGAATCACATTAGAAATTCGATAAAGCCCTTCCTAATTTGATGCTAGCTCATCTTGCTTCGTAGGTTTGGAAACTTCATATCAATGAAGGATAAGATCACCACACATGAAGGAGTTCGGTTTCACTCAAGAATTATAATAGCGAGCAATCTTCTGCTAATAAAAAGCTATTTTGATCTGAGCTCTTTTTCTAACTTCTTCAAGAAAATTGAGATCGGCTCGGAGATGACTAGAATTTTCTTACTTGTTGAAGCTCTCAAATCTATGCGAGGGTAGACCAATCTCCACCGAGATGACAACTTCCACACCAAAGGCTAGCTTAAGGGCATTTCACCGATCGATGTTCAGGGTGTTGTCTGATACACCCAAAGAACATTATACAATTCATCTATCCAGAGATCTTTGGCTTGGTCTAGCCTCTTTTTCAACTCTTCGAGGATAGTTCAATTGGTGACTTTATTTCTCCATTAGATTAAGGATGTCCAGCAAAGGTAAACCAATGCTCGATATGAAGTTTAGAGTAGAAATTCTTGAATTTTGTATTATCAAACTATTAGCTGCTATCAATTATAATCACCCTTGGCAACCTAAATCAGCATATAATCAATTTTCAGATGAAATCTCTAGCCTTCTATTCAGTGATCTATGCCAAGGGTTCAACTTTCACCCATTTTATGAAATAGTCAATTACTAGAATAAGAAATTTTCTCTGATTCGATGCCATTGAAAATGGATCGAGGATGGCCAGGGAGATAAAATTGGGAGGGAGCTAAGATGCCAACTTCTGCTGGATATTTGCATTTCTTTAATATCGATTATACTTTTGAGCAAAGTCCACTACATCTTATTGCATTGTGGGCTAATAATATCTTTGGTGGAGCACCTTATAGGCTAATGATCTATCCCTCAAGTGATTGCCATATATGCCTTTGTGTACCTCCCAAAATGCACTCTTTGGATGGCCTCAAACATCTAAATAATGGCAATGAAAATAACTTCTTATATAACTAGCCATCGAGAAGAACATACTATAAGGCTTGTTGCTTAATTCTTCTCACCTCCTTCTCATCAGGGGTGATGGTGCCATTGGTTAAATTTTCGATCAATGGATCCATCTAGCTTAGCTCATCATCAATCTAGTTGATACTTGGTACTTTCTTGATGCTCGAGATCTCTAGATGCTCGATGTAGATCTTCCTCCCTAAATTAGTAGAACTAGAAGTTGCAAAATGAAAAAGGGCAATAGCTCAAACAGTCTCCAATGTTGGGATCCACTGAACCTCAAGCTTGATAAAGCCTATAGAGAGGTCCTTTATCTTTTAAAGATATCTAGACATTATGGGATCCTTGGCTTCGTATTCACCTTGCACTTAGCTCATGATGAGCTAAGAGTCGGAGAATACCCTGACCTCTTTCGCACCAAGCTCCTTGGTAATCTTGAGCCCAGCGATAAGTGCTTTATACTCAACTACATTATTTATTATACTAAAGTTGAGTCTCAGTACATATTCGACGACAACTCCATCAGGATTGGCAAGAATCAAGCCTACTCTACTTTCTTAGAAATTTGAGGCTCTATCTATATAGAAAATCTACTAGTAGTCTCCTATATCAATCTCTGATTTGTAAGCATTCATACTTGTATTTTCTTTAGAGATCATATATTCGATGATGAAATCTGCCAGTGCTTTTATCTTTATTACCATTTAGGGCTAAAATTCAATATTGAACCCTCCAAGCTCTATTGCCTACTTTGCTAGCCAACCCAATATATCTAGCCTCTACAATATTGCTTTCAAGGGCTGTTCGATTAGCACAACAATAGTATGAGCTTGGAAGTACAGTCGAAGATGCTTGCTGGTGATGACAAAGGTATAGATCATCTTCTTAGTTCTCGTATATCTAGTTTTCACATCTAAATATATTGGCTTTTGTATACCAACATCTTCTCAGATGAGAACCAAACTGATTTTCTATGAGCTTATTGATAAGTACATATAAAGTTTCTCAACTTCCACAAGCTTCGACAAGAAGGGCACTAAACCCAAGTACTTCTTGAGTTCTTCAAAAGGAAGTCGGCATTCCTCCAACCACTCGAAGTTCTTTATTTGCCTTATTTTCTTGAAAAAAGGATGGCACTTTTCAGTTGATCTAGATATGAAGCGGCTTAATGCTGTAACTCTTCTAGTTAGGCATTGAACTTCTCTTTTGTTGGTCGGATGTTTTATTTTCACAACTACGTAGATCTTCTCTAGATTTGCTTTAATTTCTCTTTAGGTCATCATGAAATCAAGAAATTTTCTAGAGTTCATTCCGAATGCATACTTGTGTTTAGCTTCATTTGGAAGTGCTTGAGTTCATTGAATGCCTCATCAAGATCGGCAATATGCTGATTAGCTTCTATACTTTTGATCAATATATCATCCACGTATACTTCCATGTTATAGTCAATCTGATTCTTAAATACTTTATTGACAAGGCATTGATAGGTTGTGCTCGTATTTTTCAATCCAAATAGCATCATCTTATAGCAGCATAGCCCTCTTTTAGTTATGAAGGCTATCTTCTCTTTATCTTTGGATGCCATCCGAATTTGGTAGTAACCCGAGAATGCATCCATGAAGCTTAAGAGCTTATGGCCTGAAGTAGCATCTACTAACTAATTTATTCTTGGCAATAGAAATATATCTTTTGAGCAAGTTTTATTGAGATTGGTGTAGTCGATATAAATCCTTCACTTATTGCTTTCTTTTGGCTATTCATTCTGGGTAATGTGTTTCTCAAATGAATCCTGTCTTAAGAAGCTTATCAACTTTTTCTTCTTTCGTCTTTTGCCGTTTTGGGATAAAACTTCTTTTCTTTTGCTAAATGAGGCTATGATGAGGATCAACATTCAGTTTATCTATGATAATATCTGAGGGAATATCTAGTATGTCAGATGCCAACTAGGCAAATGCATGAAGAAAGCCGATTAGTCACTCCTTGAGTTGTTTGGATAGCTAACCTCTAATCTTGATAGTTTGGTTCGAATCATCTCCAAGCTTTATCTCAATGAACTCTTTTGCTAGCTCATCTCAACTTTTAGTGTCATCTCCTTTCAAACCTAACTCATCAATCGATAAAGTTTTCTTGGCCTATTTTCTTAGACTATTGCTATGATGCAATGTCTGGCTAGTACTTGATCACCTCTCATTTCTCTAGCTCCATAGGAATTTGAGGAGCATGGTCACTTGTTGAGATAATTTTTTTATGGTTACCAGCAATTCCACTTTGTCTTCTACTGCTATTGAATCACTAGAGAATTTCACCAGTGGTGTATTGACCCACTTAACTCATTCTTTGGGCAATTTCATTCTTTAGAATGCATCGTAAAGTAAAATATCGATAGAGCTTTTATTATCAACTAAGATTTTTCTTCCATCATAATTTGCTATTATCATTGAAATGATAACAGCATCATTATGAAAAGTTTGAACTCCACCTACATTTTCATTCAAAAAATAAATAACATCATTGGAGGAGAGATGTGCTTCCCTGATTCATCACCCTTTTTGAGCGGATCCTTCAGCTCCTTCTCCTTCTACCCTCCTATTATTAGCCAATCCCGAGATCATGTTGATGACACCAGCCATCAAGTTGTTTTCATGGTCGTCTACATCGGTATTCATATGATATGATCCCTTTGCTAGGCTTTTTTTTATTGCAAACAAACTTTTCGAGGTACCCCCAGTGGATGAGATCTTCAATTTTATCCTTCAGCTGGCGACACTCTTCAGTATCATGGTCATGATCTCAATAAAAATGATAGTACTTTTTTCTATCCCTCTTGTGCAGTGGCACTCTCATGGGTCCTAGCCGATGTACATATTCTTGGCCTTCAATGTCCATTAGAATCTAAGTACAAGGGATAGAAAGTTGAGTGTAGTCGTGGAAGCATTGTTGGGGACTCTTCATCCTCTATTGCTTCTGGAAGTTGATATTTTTTCCTTCTTTTTTTGCTTCGTGATCTTCTTTGCAGCTTTTTTCTTTTCGCCATTCTTCTTCCCTTCTTCCCATCGGTGAAGGACTTCACTTTTCTAGGCTTGGGCATACTTTCATACATGGCTAAGGAGATCAGCGTAGTCCTTCAAGAAGTTCTTATTGAAGAAGAATATCAGGCATTCATCTTTGAGTCCTTGCTTCATTACAGACATTACGATGGACTCATTGAAATCACAGACTTGAAGAGTGGCAGCATTAAAACTTGCCACGTAATCTCTCAATAACTCCCATTCTCTTTGCTTAATGGAGAAAAGGCTGTCACTGTTTTTTGGTTGTGGCCTTTGATTGCCAAAATACATCACAAATTACTTTTCTAGCTACTTAAAAGAGTAAATTGATCCTCGAGGGAGGCTAAAAAACCAAACTCTTACAGTCTTCTATAGAGTAGCTAGAAAGGCAAGACAAAGGAGGGTGTCTGATGGCCCCTGTAGCATCATGAAGGCTTTATATCCCTTCAGGTAGTTAGACGGATCAATCAAGCTATCGTAAGGCTCGATTGGGGGCATCTTGAATCGGTGTGGAATCAGTTCACTTAGGATTTTTTGAGAGAATAGTAGTTGGATGTTGAAGTTGAAGCCATCATTCTGTTGATGACTCTCCATTTAGAATTTGCTAATACGACATTCTAGCTCTTGGACCTTCCTCTCAAGATCATCTTCATGTGAGGAGTAGTGTCGGCATGGGGAGTGGCTCCAGTGATCTATATCTTCTATCATCTTTTCTTGGACTTTGAGGGTGCAGAGATAAGTAGAGTGGAGTTGGTTCCACCGATCTTGATTGTCGGTATGAACTCAAGCCGGCCTTGAGTGTCGGTGCCTTCGCACTAACCCTTCTATGCAGGTTTAGTGACTATATTGAGATGGAACCATCGGAGGAGCTTGTGGTCGCACTGCATTTGGCTGTAGTTTTTGTATAGTGACTGTAAGTGCTTGGACCTACTATGTTAGCACATCGATTAGGTCCTTGATCACGATCGTAAGTTGGCGGGGAGACTATTCCCTTATGGTTTGTCGGGATGACTATCAACGTACTAGGCTAGGTGATTCTATGATCTTGTTCTCACTATCTTCTCTCATAAATGGGTGATGATCCTTTTTCTAGCACCAATTTGTTGCTTCGCCTCTTCGACGAGGATGATAGCCTAGATTTTTGGAAGAGCTGGAGTAGGATGACACCAGTCAAGACTTCTGGTCACTTACAAAGAAAGTCCACACGCACTGAAGAAGAGATGGGGGGTTCTTCAGTGGGGGATCCTTCAATGCTTAAGTTAATGAGAGTCAAAGAGGGAGAAAAGTAGAAGATAGTAAGAATAGTGAGAGATAGAGTTTTAAGAGTGAGAGAAAGAGTCCTCCTCCCTTTTTCTTTCTGCTTTATATGGGAGAGTTTGTTAGGCGGTTAGAACCACTAGAGCCAGAGTAGTGGATTGTTAATAATTGATTATAAGGCTAGCCGTCTGTGCATGTGGTGACAGATGCTATTATAATCGAATGCCAACTTAGCATAATCAGTATATCAAAAACTTTTCATAGCTTCTGAGCTAGAATATGGCTTGTAGAGAATCAAGATGAAAATAGGATGAGATCGGTATAGAAGTGATGATGTAGACCTAATCCAAAAGTTGACCTCATGTGATTGGCCACCAACCAATGGCATTAATGTTATGCAGATCGTCCACATCATAATGCCAAATATTTGCCACATCTATGAGGGTCAGACACATCATGAGATAACTCAACACTCACCCTAATATATATATATTATTATGCTTTCCAGCTTGCATTAATTATTCCTTGATTATCGCTCCACTATTTTTCTTTGCCTATACTCTCTAACGTGATAAGGTTGTACCCAAAAAAAGAAACTACACCAAGAATAGTGGCCCATGTTGAGAAATATATTTCAAAGCCAATCGTCAGTCTGTTGATAGTTATGCTAAATTTATAATTATATATGATTTATCAATAATAAAAAAAATTATTTTGACTTTTTCATCATAAGTATATATCTTCTTATGAACTTCTATATTGTGATAAAATTCTTAGGACTATTTAGATTCGATAAAGAGAGGATTTATCATTTAGTCCTTAAATTTATTTATGACCAAATAATATGTTATTATCTAGGATGACAACGTTTATCAAGTATAGGTCATTGTGTGCCATGTGGATTAATTATTCTTTTAATCAAGGAGTGTAGAGATACTAATATGACATGTAGGTGAAATATAAGAGTATATCATCACTGAATGTTATCAACTCTGAAGCATTCTGCTGTCAAGATTTGCTCTGAAAGGATATGAATATAAGTGTCCCTCGGACCTAAGATCTCTACGGTGATTTACAAGAAACTCACTATACTTTGATGCCGGACTATTTGAATTTTTAATTTAGTGATGAAAGATTTCTGGGCATGGTCAAGTACTTGTGAAGTCGATATGTGAGTCAAAATGAAATTAACCACTCCTGATTTCAGAAGCTATGATTGAATTATGTTTTTAGTTTAGCAAATCCTTAGCGAGGGTAGTCCTTATGAGGAGTCATAGGACTAATTACTTTGAAACACATTATAGATGCACGATTACAAGGTTGACAATTTAACTCGAGTCATCCTAAACATAGAGGTCAAAGGGATAAATTATAGGATAACCATATTCGAATAGATTCTAGAATGTTGTTTTATATATATTCGATCTATCCGAATATCAAATATCATTATTACATGATCACTTTGATTGGTACAGAATTTATTCCTATGCTACCGGCTTAGGCTTGAATATATAGGGTTATACATATTAGAAGTTTCAATCTGATTAGAAGGTTGATCAATAATTATGAAATATTCTAAGATCAAACAGTCAATATGATTGATATTTGATCTAATGCAAGTATTATAGGAGGATTAATTAGCAATTGAATTGTTAATTAACTCAATTTGATTGAACATTAGAGCTGAGATCGAGTCTGATTGAATGAGATTCAATTTGGTTTGGTTAGACTTGATTAGGTCAAGTCTAATTAGTTTATAAGATAAGCCAATTGCAAAGAAGATCAATTTTCTATTATATTAGAACTTGTGTGTACCTAATCTCTAATTAGATTAGAATTTAAATTAAAATTAAATATGATTTAATCAAATTTAAATGAGCTTCTATTTGGACTAGGATCATCCTTAATTAGGTTGCACCAATCCGAATTTAATTAGATTTAAAATCTTGATTTGATCAAAGAAAACTAGAAAGCCCAATTGGACTAAGACTCTCTTTCATCCTTTGCGCCAACTCACCCCATGCCCATGCCCTTCTTTCTGAAATTTGCATAATGTTTCTCATGCCCTAAGAGCCCCCATGCATCCCCCTTTGGTTATGATTGAAAATTAGTTTTGATTAGGTCAAAATAAGTAAGTTATTTTAACCTAGAACTCTATTTGATAGAGTTTGCTGACTCACAAAGTCTATCCAACTTTGGCACCATATTTGATCGGATATGATCTAATTTTTTTGGTGAAAAAAGGAAGGATATTATGTGCCAATCTCAGATATCCCACGCCCAAAGAAAGAGTGGTGGCACATAAAAGTTGGTGCCCCAAGTTTTTTTGTTTGGGAAGTTGCCTTTCTTGGTATTTGACTTAGAAAAGGATTCTTCCTTTTCTTCCTATTTAAGTGGAGGTTGGGCGTGAGATTTTTATTAGAGATTGATCGTAGGATAGATTCTTTGGGCATGGAAATTGAGGCACCAATTCATTAGGAGCATGGGGTTTTTTTTAGGACACAACTTTCGTGTGTCTTGGTGAGAGAAAAGAAGGGGTTATTCTCTAGGATTTTTATTCCTCCCTCTTTCATAGATCTTTGAGAGATTTGAGAGGAAGATTTTCTCTCTCTAGTCCTTAGTTTCTTCATTACTTGGAAGGTCCAAGAAATCGGAAGAAGAAGAATCAAGATCAATCGTCAAAGAGAAATCTGCAAGGTGTTAATATGCTGTACAAATTTTCGATTATTGGACCTCCGATCAGCTTCAAAATCTCATATGGACAACCTATAGAGATCGAACGTACTGTGCGGCTCTGAGCGATATTCTCATTCAAGAAAACAGCAGGTGAAATTCTCGATCGATGATCAAGTATAGAGATCTGATCTATATGGTGTTCTAAATTAGATATAGATTAATACTTTTCATATTATTTATTTATTTTTAAATTTATTACATGCCTATATCATGTTATAAGATTTTAGATCTAGGAGTTTTTACATGCATTATTAGATTAATTTGATTAATCTAAGTATTCTACTTTTGTAGTTTTTGAAAAAGTTAAAAATCTATGCATGAAACCCTAGATTTTTTCATCAACCCATACACTAGATTATCCATAGATTAGTTTTCTAAGATGCTAGCAAGCCTATTAATAAAATCTCTTGATAGTTATATTAAATACATAAAATTAATCTATCTTTTTCATAATTTAGGAATACTAGAAGATGGATACTATTAGAATTTAGTTCATTGAAAAATAATAAATATGAATAGCTGCGTTATGTATGCAGTAACTTGTGTGTCTTAAAGGATTATTAGAAAATTTTTTCTTTAAATTTGATTTATTTTGTTTTTTAAATTTTTGCTTCTCTTGATTTAAGCTGCACTAGCCTAGAATACTTTTTCTTGGTTAGTTCATCAAAAGTGCTTAGGCATAATCATGGTTCTTGAAAAAGTAATGCTAGAACGCCTCATTTATAGCTCAAAAGCTTAATTCTTTGTGTCCATGTGACACAACAAGTTGGCGTAATTTTTCTTTTGATAGGACAGATGGATCATAACCATTTGGTTTAAATATATCTAAGAAAATTAAAAAATAAAATATCACATTGCATCTGGATTAGATGGCAGATCGGTCCACAACATAAGAGGCAACGCATTAGCAGCCCTCTTCACCTTGTGGTAGATATGCCTAGGATTTAAGGAGACACTCTCGAGATTCTCTAGATGTCATCCAAAAATTTGGCACAATTTGCAGGCATAACATTACCCATAAGATGATAGTTCAACAATGATGTGCCATTTTAGCATCACATCAGCATGGAGGGAAACTAAGGTGAGAAATCAGTAGGGTGTCAACATTTTTTCATTTTATGATGAATTCAAACTTTTTGATTGGTGTACATATTTTTTAATTAATTCTTTGGAAATACTCTGAAATGGAGATCTCATTGCTGCCTCATTTATTCCAACAATTTTTTTAAAAAAAACTGAAATTCCACCATTCTAAAGGATGGTCTATTGACATTTAGAATTTTTCTCCTTTCTTCACTCTACATATAGAAGTAAAACAGGCAGATCAGATTCTTCAAACTGTGCATTTTCAGCTAACAAAAGATCGAAGAGATGCTCACAAAGAGAATAAAAATAGTGATGCTCGATTTTATTTCTAAGGCATGCTTTGCATGAACTGTGAACAACATCAGTGACAGACTATAATAAGTTTAATGCACCTCTTTCATTCTTACTTTTGGATTCAAGCTGGCTAATTTTATATTTAATCGATTTCACGGTTGACACATGTCGGGTTGCACGGATAAGGGCAGTCGATCTTCTGAACGGCACTCCGGCCATAAAACCAGTCTCCAACTGCTTTTGCAATTGACTGCAACAAAAAATAAACAAGAATATAAGACAGACTATAAAAGCTGTATACTTGGAACCATCATAAATTCCATTTTGTAAGCTTAATACTAAGTAGTCTCCATTTAGATACAAAATCCTCGGACAGAATACAGAATTCCTTAAAAAAACATTAATTAGTGATCTACACATGAAAACTGCCACCTCTGTATATCTGGAAACGAGTGGTAGATGGTATAGCTTACCATCTTATCTATAGCAGGAGAATTACTGCTTAACCATGTCTGCTGAGCCCCTGATTGGCAGTGGGAATAACATGAGTCCATAAACAGGCCTATTGATGGAGAGTTCGCTGGCAGTGCACGTAGAAACTCTGATCTGAAATCTGTTATAACATCAAAAAATATGTTAATCTCATATTCTTCAAACACAAGAGATCAACTGTTCAACTGACCTGGAGAAACAATAATCTCCAATTAAAATTAAACATGTAATAGTTCATGACTCTGCATTATTAAATGATGATGTATATGTTGCTGCTTCTAAGTCAGATAACTAGGCAATAAGGAAGAATTTGTGATTGGGCATACCAAATGTTGATAGTGATACAATATCTGTTTTAAATTATAATGAACCCATGGTTGCTTATAGAATTGCAGTGTTGAAAACTCTGAAAATCCAAGCCTTATAAGCACCTTGCCATGCAAAAGAAACTTTCTATGACCGGTATCAACTTAAAAAGTGCTGACCTTGCAGGACCTGAAGTTGACTCGAAGAACACTTCTTTATATCAAGCTTGCATTCACCCCAAACTTTACTGGGATCAGAAGAACTTGGTGCCAAAATGTTCTTGATCTACAATTTGAGACATTTAATTCACTGCTCAGATGTTTTGTGAAACAAGCAATGCTCTTTCAGTATATATTTGGTCAACAAAAGTTGATTCAGTATATAAAAAGTTTCTAAGAACTGCAGAAAGGTTCAAGTCTGTTCTTCCATGATCAAAGTCGGTGGGTTATCATCTTCGGAATATTGAAAGAGCATAATGCGATATACTAGAGCAAAGATCTTTCACTATATCTTGGGTGCATTAGAGAGAAACCGTGGTATAACAGGGGTTTGAATTATACAATATAACCTCATTTAGAGAGGTCAGTTACACATCAATGGCAACCATTTTCACTGATTGAATTCCAATATAATATAGTGCATTTATATTTTGATAAAATGTTTAGTTAGCTGAAGAAAGATATTACTGCTATTGTATGAAAAATAATTCATCAGAAAAACTCTTTCAGTTCATTAAGCATGATAAGTCAAAAGCGGCAAAATATATTTGAGGAAATTGTCACCTGCCATGCATCATATGCTGCATTTAATATGAAAAGTGGTGTGCGCATACTCTGCACCACATACTGTGGGAAAAAGCACTGCATATACATTTGAACCATGTTGTTACGATGGTAATACCACAATTTTTGTTTTGTGGTAATGCCTTAATACCACGATGGAGAAAGATGTAACTTACCATGCTTGGCGGAAAACTTGAAGTGCATGAAGATGGCAAATTCTTTGCTGATCCCTAGAAGAAAGGCAAGCTCCAACTTAGCATGCATCATCAATATTGCTATTAAGACTATATTGCTATTACATAATTTTGAGCATGTCAGAAATGATATTATGATTCAAGAAGTAATTATACTGGCCATAAAATTATCTCAAGTTACACTCTTCAATTTGCTTCTAAAACTATCTCATGGGCATGGGCTTGTCACTGACCTCAACATGTTTTTAAGTATCATTTGAAAACAGTACCATGTATGCAATAGATGGGTTTATATATAGTCAATCAAAAAAAACTGAGCAAACTTACATGTGTGGTCACAACTTGACCATAGAAGTCTTTAATCGACTCCTTTCCAGAAACATCCTTCCTGTCATAATATATTAATATTGCCAAAGAATGTCATGATAGGAATCTTTTTTCTTATTAGCAAAGTTCGATACTTGGGAGTAGTTCTCTGGTATAATGAGCAAAATCCAACATGGAAGCACTGCATATGAGCTTACGCATCAATAAAAAAACCAGCATCTGAGAAGCATTTAACTCTTGCACCAGCTGGTAGAAGATCACGAAAGCTGTCACAGTGTAGTATGGATGCCAAACCACCAGCTGAACAGCCAGAAAGAAGAGCCTGCAACCATTCTTCGTACCATGAGAACGTATAATACAAATAAAACATTTGGCTACCTTACATGAACATACATTTTGTGCCTTGTTCATCCCCTTTGCCAATAGTTCGTCCATAATAGCACGCCAAACCCTAGCTCCTCTAAAGTGAAGATTTGTTGCCTTATTAGATGATGACATAAAATCCAACGTTATATTCACAAATTCACAATTTTTAAATAAAAGAGAAAAAATATTAATCAGATAGAAAGTATAGCACATTTTGCATAAGGAAGTGCAATGCAGAACAGACTTACAGGATTTACTGCCTCTATATCACCAGTAAATGATGAACCATCACAGTATCGAATCTTTACCTTATTCCAGTTATAGAAGTCTACATGTAGCCCCAGAAACATTAAAAATGCAAGGAATTAATTAAATGAAGAAACAATAGATCAATAAAAATGAATGCAAAACTTAATCTTAGTGACCAATTTTATAAAATATAGGTAAATATCTGATCACTTAGTTGTGATTTGTCAAAGAGAGCCATTTACAAATGGCAAGTAGCTACAGTAACAGACTAGCCTTTGGAGAGCAAAGATCAATAATTAAGAAGAACAAATAGGCATCTGCAAGCAAGGAGTTGCATGTGGAGTCCACAGAGCAAATAATTCTATTAACAAGGTAGCCGAAACTACATATATAACCAGGACTTATCAGAAACAATTGTACTACTTGCAGAACAAGCCATCCCACTGTATGTGTAAGGAGATGACTACTCATAGTCATAGTATTAAACCATGGAGGCTCTCATTTCCATTAAGCAATGTAAGGCCCTTCTTCATACAAAGTGGCATACCCCATGAGCCTGAGAGAAACATTCCTTAGTTTTCTTGTGTCATGGATTTTTGGCATATGAAATAAAAAGAGTATATTTTTAATCGATAGTTAAATGCCACAAGCCAACATAGAGATTTTAAGGTATGACTATTGTCTGTCTCCTTAAGTCACATGATAACATGCAACATTACCTATCTTGACAGTCAATTAATCCAAAAACTTGTTAAAAGCATTATGCTTTATTTTTTTTTTTCATCATTCAGGATTCTCTAGACCTTGGAAATTAGTTCACCTAACTTCATTCAGTTGCAGGACAATGGAACCTGGATAATGTGGCTTAGCCCAGAATAAGCTACCCTTGACCTAAGAAATCCTGAAGTACACTTATCTAGCCTTCTTCATAGGATAGCTTCATCTAGGTTTGTTAAGGTAAGTTGGTAAGAAGTTCATTATTCCACAATGTTTTAGATGTTCCTTTTGCCTCTGGTTGAAACTGGGTTGCAACAGGTCCTTTGGCAGAAACACCTGGACTAATGGAGGAATTTATCCACAATATACTGCAGCCATACAAGGCCTAGAGAATTTATTAAAAGATCTCATTTTCTGCTTTTTTTTTTTTCATTTGTTAAAAGAACGAATCTCTAGAATAGCCTTCATATACTCAAATTTTACCAACTGCAGTATAAAATTCAGATTAATTTCATACACTAGTGGTCATTGACAATATCCATCAAAGGAGACAATTGTTGAATGCCATACCGGGACTTGAAGTTTGCTTGTTGCCTAAAATTCCAGAGAAGGAAAGCTGCTTCATATACTTAGAGGAGCCTCTGAAGTTCTTTGTGCGTTCTTTACATTCTTCAACATTACTGCACCATCCTCCTCCCTAAGAAAGATCAGATAGAAAAGGAAAAAAGACATGAGTCCAACTAATAAAAAGCAAAAGCCCGGGGAACTCAAGGCATCCTACAGGCTTTAACTTTTGCTTTGCTGATAATGAAGTCATCTTTGACATTTAGCAACTTATCACAAGGATAGTATAATCCTCATTCCTCTGCACTCTGCAATAAGTATCATGGTCAATTATTTGTGTTGAAATAAGCATCTATATCCTAGACATTAAAAACTATATAGAATATCCTCACTTGAGTGTGAGTATCACGGAAGGTCAAATCTAAGACCCCATACTGATGGATTAACAGAAGAAAGCACACTATTTCTTGTCCTTATGAAATGAAACTGGGTGGATCTGCTATATTTTTTGCTCAACAAAAAAAAAGGAAGGAGAAAGTGTTCTAGTTCTAATATTCCAACAACAGCAAGAAGATCTAGCTGACCTCCATGTGAACCAACCAGTTGTTCACCCCTGAGCCAAATCCCGGTGCAAAATGATAAGCTGGGGGGCTTCCATCCAAACAGACTGCATATTATCTCAGAAGCCATAGAGCCAAAGAGATAGTTAGATTCAAGAAGAGGAAACAGGGTATAGTTTCTGAACGACCACAAAGTCCTAGTTTAAATCCTAGTAAAAAGAAAACATGTTAGCCCAATAACGTGAGAGCAACATTGCAAGTGGTAGTGATAAAATTATCCAACCTGCTCCTTTGGCCACAGCATCTTGCACAAGAGTGACAGGCACATCAAAACCTTCCACTTTCAGCGATATTAGTAGATTTAGTAAGACTAAAAGATAAATCCATGCCCCTGGTTTAGCACCAATCATTCTGCAAGATCAATTTGAACACATTAAAACAGAGCAAGCACCATAGCTTCACTACCATAAACAACACATCTGTTAATAATAGCTGCAGCCACTAGGCTCCCTGGAATTCTCAGCATTTCTTAAGAAACAATTGAAGAGTGTGTCAAGAATCTGTCCAACGTTAATGGTTGCAAAATTAAAAGTTCATATAGCAAATTCCTTAATGCCTACATAAATATATGTGGATGATTAGGTTTTGAACAAATGATCTGCAACTTCTTTTCTGTTGCTTTACTAAAAGATGAATATATGTTTGTTGGATCAATAAACACCATTTTTTTTAACACATGGAGGAGTAGGAGCAGGAGGAGAAGTCTTGGTAACAAATTTGTTTCCTTTGTTCCTGATTTGATAAAGTGAGCTCTCATAATCCTATTAAGGCAAAGAAAATCTAATTTTCTTTACTATAACATCAATATAGCGGTTTGACATGGAGAATTTTAAGCAGACAACGATAAAAACTTTCCTATATATGCAGGAATTAGTATGGACTATGAATGATAAACGCTGATTAACAGAAAATTTCAATAGGATCCAATAAGTGCACAGAATTAGTGACAAAAGTTATGAGCTTCTCATGAAACTGATTTGTTGATTATATTAAAATGTTTAAAAAAAAAAAAAAAACTGTAGTATTTAACAGCCTGGAAATCCGGATTCCAAACCCAATAACCAAATCCTCCCTTTTCTTCCTTTCAAAAGCTCAAGCTCTCCACCTTTTGAGATTCCAGAAGACAGTGACGCCCACTCAACTATTTATCAGATATCCGACTAATTAAAAAAAGATACAGTTCTTAAATTTTTCCTCATATATCCACTGCCTTTACTTGCATCTATCAAACCACCACTAAAAAAAATTTTTCTTAAAAAAAAAGAAGAATTTAAAGCTGAAAAAAAATAAAAACAAAAACAAGACTATGAAAGGAGCAAAGAAAAAGGAAAACAAAAGGCAAATCACATCCATAACACCACGCTAAATCCATAAAGAGCAGTTCAAAGAAGCACGATTTTTTGCCAAGATATATTAAACAAGTGCACAGCCTATCCAAGACCAAGAAGAGAGAACCACCTGAAGAAAAGGAGAGAGAAACTTCAAACCATAATACATGAAATGCATATAGCTCACCTGAAATATCTGGAGATGACCCAAACTCCACCATTTCAGGTCTCATTCCACTCTGATTTATGCTACCACAAGTTACGAACAGAGCCATCTCTCTCTCTGGGGGCTTTCACGTGGAGAAAGGCCAAAAGGGAGAGGCGATTCCCTTCCGCGTTATCTCAGGGGCTGTACCAAGACCACCTCTGGGAGGAGGCCCGCTGTAAATATGGTTTAAATTTTTACCTGCTTATCGGGCAAAAAAAAATTATCGGTTGGACCCTCTGAACCACAAACAAACACAGCCAAATACGGAGAAAGAACAGACAAATTATTATACGGAAAAAATCCAGTGAGCCCATCCAATAGTCACTCATCTTATTTTTTTTTAATATTTAAATTATTCGATATCAAAATCGAGAAGAGAAGTCATCCTGATGCCCACCGTACTTATGCTTGAGATTTGGACTTGTATACTCGATCCAGATCTATCTAACAATTTCTAAAGAAAAAAAAAAAAAAAAGGAGCGGAGCGCTTCTTACTTCATGTTGATGTTGCTATGTGATTGCATCGACCCATGAGCTCAGCGGTGGATCTGGTCCGCTTACAAATTTCTCTGAGGTAATGAGGTTTAGTGAGGACTGCAGTGTTGAACACGGAGCCATTGAATGGAGACATTATGGCCTCCACGGCACGGCATGCAGCCAATAACGATTGGTGATTTTTATGATGATATGTTGAGATGCGTGTTCGATGGATGATGAATGGGATTCGTAGAAATCAGCGGCCGCTATTAGTAAGGCGCACGCAGCATATGCAATAAATTGCTCCGTTGAACGTGCGCTGTTTCGAGCGCGTTTCGGGAATTTATGCCGTTCAGCTGCAATCTAAGCTAGCCTATCGGCAATGCGTTCATTGTTAATTCTTGTCGGCGACTTATCCGGAACCTGTCGGTGCGCGAATCAGAAACCGGTTTACAGCCGGTGTTTTAGGGCCGAGAGAATTTGACGTACGGACCATGCATCTCTAGTATTACCGACATTTATTTTGGCGCAGAGCTCATCCAGACTCCCGTCTATTATTGCTAGCTACTTGAAGAAACCTATGAGAAACACCTCATCTCATCCGCCCCGCGCCCCCCCACCCATGCTTAAGCTCATGTCCACTAGTTGAGGTATTCTATATTTAATGTGGTTGGTAGGCTATCATCCTATGGTGAGAAGGAAATGCACTCCAATCATTGCTCATCTCCTTTCATTGGGATAGCAACATCAAATTGCTATTCCTTTTGATCAGCGTCATTTTTTGTGTCAAAATATTTCAATATACATTTTGCTTTGGCATCTATTAGTAGTTATCACACCCCAAATTCAAGACGTGGTATAATTATGCTGTTATGGGGCACTGCTCATCATAATACAAGTCCAACAATTATATTCATGAAACATAATAATAAGATTTAATTCTAATCATTTATTAAGTTATTAAATCAAGACTGGTTTAAAGCATATAAAATCAAAATTAAATACCAAAACCCAAATATCAAAATTTATAAAATAATTATGTTGGGGATAAATTTTGCTCCTATCGAAATTCAGTCTGATGCTCAGTCTAATGCAACTGGTAGCCATGGAAGAGCTTCAACGGCCGAGTCTTAGCCAAATTTTTTCAACCGATCAAACTTCTCAGCGACCGAGCTCCTTTCGAACTCTTCAGTGGCCGAGTCTTAGCCGAACTTTTTCAGCCGATCGAACTCCTCAGCGGCCAAGCTCCTTCCAAACTTCCTAGCGGTCAGGCCTTAGCCGAACTCCTCAGCGGCCGAGCTCCTTCCGAACTCTCCAGCGGCCGGACCTTAACCGAACTCCTTCAGTTGACCGAACTTTCCAGCGGTCGGGTCTTAGCCGAATCCCTTCGACTGCTCGAACTCCTCAGCGACCGAACCCCTTTCGAACTTCTCAGTGGTTGAGCTTCAGTCGGATTCCCGTGAGAGCCAAACTTTCTCCGCACTCCTCCAGTCGGACGCCCATAAGAGCCGAACTTCCTCCGCGCTCTTCCAGCCAGACGCCTATAGGAGCCAAACTCCTTTCGCAATCTTCCAGCCACATGCCTATAAGAGCCGAACTCCTTCCAAGCTTTTTCTTCGACCGAACTTCTATAGAAGCCGAACTCCTTTCAAGCTTTCCCTTCGATCGAACTCCTCCAGAAGTCCGAACTCTTCTGAAATTGATACATGCCGAAGTCCACCAATCAATGTCTACTTTCTTAAAGCCATGGCTATTAAATCTGGATGAATGATCACCATCAGTCTGCCACAGGCGATGCTACAGACGGCGCCCCCCTTCGTGACTGACTCCGTCAGACCTCAAGCGGCCCACCACTACCGGATGGTATGGCTGTCACTATCGACCTGATGATACCATCCTCTCCATACCAAACTCCATGCAGCCTCGAGCAGCCCACCATCAGGCAGTATGGCCGTCACCATCAATCAAGCTCCGTCTATAAAAAGGGACCCTCTAGATACATTTTTTCTAAGCTCTAAACTCTTCTCTCCCCTCAAAAGCTCTGAGGTCACTTCTTATTTCTGAGCACTCCATTTCTATTGGCCAGAAGAGCTAACTTGACCGTCGAAGGATCCTGCCGGAGCCACCACCATTGACTTCGGATGGGACTTTATTTTACAGATCATCGACGGCGACCTCGTCCTCCTCTACTCCAGCTCGATCCGACGTCAACTAGATTCTGTACCAATAGAATTGACGCTAGAAGGAGGGCTTCTGCCTCTATGATTTTTTTGTTCTTAAAGGAGTGCTCAGCGACGACCTCTCACTCTCTCCTCTTTAGAGATCTCCCTTCTTTCTCTCTAGAGTTCTTTTTCGAGAGAAAATATCCATAGAAGAGCTTCAACACGATGATCAGCGGCCCCCATGGTCCGATCCCATCTAGATCCATCTGCTCCTGCTCCAGTCCCGACAACTCAGGTTCCATCTATACCCATGGTAGATGCGGAGCAGTTCAACCTGTTTATCCAGTATGTTCGTGGCCTCACGAAGGTAATGTAGGCCATGCAGCAACCTCCGACGGTGACTCCACCAAAAAATCTACCATCAGGATATCGAAAATCGGTCCCAAGGAAGAGTACTCGGGCTAGCGTACCCATCGCCCTTGAAAAAAAAAAATAGAGAGTAGAGGATCCATGTTTGGATCATGGTTCTCCTCTGGAGGAGACTTTCCCTATTTGTCGCTGGAAGTCCTCCAAGATCTACAACCAAGATGACGCCCTCGATCACAGACTACGGAAGATGGACTGATGGATTGGAGAGCTTGACCACGTTGTCCCGGCTCATCTTAACGACGTCCACACCGATCCTTCTTTCTCCCCCCAAATTATGTAAGAGTCCATCCCGTCGAACTTCGAGCTCCCTCAATTCAAAAGCTACAATGAAACCTCTGATCTAGTTGATCATCTAGAGGCCTTCCGGACCATGATGCTACTCCATGATGCTCCAGATGCCATATTATGCCGAGCCTTTCCATCTACCTTAAAGGGAGCAGCGAGAAACTGGTACTTGACATTGAAGTCGAGTATGATCTTCTCTTTTGACCAGATGAGCCATCAGTTCGTGGCTCACTTCATCAGTAGCCAATGTCCACACCGAGGTTCAGATTCTCTAATGAATGTCAAGCAAAAGCAGCGAAAATCCATCCGAACTTATGTCATCTGATTTAACGCCACAGCATTGGAAGTCCGGGATCTAGACCAGTCTGTTGTGATGGCCACACTCAAGGGTGGCCTTCAGAAGACTGACTTGCTATTCTCCATGAAGAAGAAGTATCCAAGGGACTTCATCGATCTGCTGGCTCGGATCGAGGGATATGTCCTTATGGAAGAAGCATTTAAGTTGAAGGACGAAGAAGCCTTAGGAGAGCAGTGGGCGGACGAGTATAATAGACCCGCCGTCGATGGAGGGCCGAGTGAAGTTCGGCCATGCTCACGAACTTCCTCTGGGCACAAGCGAGCCCAAACTCCTTGAGCTCGTCATCAAGGAAGCCCCGACAGAAGGGCATAAAGAAGTCCTCCTCTTGGAAGGTTCCACGACTACGTCCCCATTAATGCTCCTCGAACTTAAATTTTGATAGAAGTTAAGAACCAGCTATCAAGATTAGAAGAATTACGATCCCCCCAAACAGTATCTCTT
>QRFJ01002805.1:81627-173309 GCA_006176705.1 Cocos nucifera | reverse complement strand
AACCTCGGCTAGAGATAAGATCTCTCCCGAGCGACCGAATCAACCTCGGCTAGAGATAAGATCTCTCCCGAGCGACCGTGAACAACCTCGGTTAGGAACAGGAGGAGAACCTCGTCCTAACGCGAGCGCGCACCTCGGCTGCAGGAGATAAGATCTCCCCCGAGAGAAGCTCGGCTGCGGGAGATAAGATCTCCCCCGAGCGCGCACCTCGGCTGCAGGAGATAAGATCTCCCCCGAGGGAAGCTCGGCCGTAGGAGATAAGATCTCCCCCGAGCGCGAGCACCAACCTCGGCTAGAGATGAGATCTCTCCCGAGCAACCGAATCAACCTCGGCTAGAGATAAGATCTCTCCCGAGCGACCGGAACAATCTCGGTTAGGAACAGGAGGAGAACCTCGTCCTAACACGAGCACCAACCTCGGCTAGAGATAAGATCTCTCCTGAGCGACCGTGAACAACCTCGGTTAGGAACAGGAGGAGAACCTCGTCCTAACGCGAGCACCAACCTCGGCTAGAGACGAGATCTCCCCCGAAGAAGCTCGGCTGCAGGAGATAAGATCTCCCCCGAGCGCGCACTTCAACCTCGGCTGCAAGAGAGGAGGTCTCCCTCGAGTCGACTTCAGCTGATGAAGACAATGTCGCCCCCGAGGAGCTCAAATCCGACCTCGACCGTAGGAGGCGAGATTTACTTCGGCTTCAACATCAGCTTCATCGACTTTAGCTGGAAACGAGTTCCATTTCAACTCCAAACATCGACTGAAGATGAGGTCTCCCCCAAGCCTCAGCCTCAACTTCAGCGTCAATATTGGCTGGAGATGAGACCTCCCCCGAGCTTCAGCTGCAACAAATGCGGAGCCTGGAAGAAGACTTCGGCAGTCGCCTGTTTTGGTACTCCCTTCCTTCAATTTTTGAACTCGGGAGTGGGGGGGCTACTGTTGGGGATAAATCCCGCTCCTGCCGAAGCCCGGCCCGACGCTCAGCCCAATGTAACCAGTAGCCGCTGAAGAGCTTTAGCGCCAGGCGCCAGGCCGAGCCCCTACCACGGCCGAACTGCCTAGAGGCCGAACTCCCCTGCACCAAGGTCCGGGCCGAACTGCCTAGAGGCCGAACTCCCCTGCGCCAAGGTCCGGGCCGAACTACCTAGCTGCCGAACTCCCCAGCGCCAGGCTCCGGGCCGAACTCCCACCGCCAGCCGAACTTCCTGACGGCCGAGCTCCTTGGACTCCAAGCGGCAGGACTTCTTCGGGAGACGGACTCCTCCCAGACGCCCGTTCGGCCACCCGAACTCCTCCCGGGTTTTCCCTTCGGACCGACTCCAGGCGGCCGAACTCCTTCGGACCGACTCCAAGCGGCCGAGCTTCAATGAAGTCCTCTCAGCGGCCGAACTCCTCAGCGGACGGGCTTTAGCGGAATCCCCAAGCGGTCGTCACTCAGGAGCCCGAACTCCTCAGCAGTCGTTACTCGGCCGAACTCCTCAGCGGTCGCCCTCATCGCCCTTCGACCGACCGAGCTCCTACCGAACTCTCAAGTGTCCAAGCCTCAGCCGAAGTCCAACAGCCGGCCGAACCCTCAAACGGCCGAGCTTCGGATCCTCAGCAGCCGAACTCTTCAGCGGACGAGCCTTAGCTGCATACCTCCAGCCAGACGCCTATGGGAGCCGAACTCCCTCCTATCTTCCTCTTCAGGAGCCCGAACTCCTCCGAAATGGGCACACGACGAAGGCCTTCAACCCTTCATTCGGCAAGCTCTGCAACCACCGTACCATCAGTCAGTCCGCCGCAAGCGACAGCGACCCACTGTCAGGCGGCGATGGCTGTCACCCTCAATCCGCCGCACACGGCACCAGCCCATGAGACTGACTCCGCCGAACCTCGAGCGGCCCGCCAGCACGCGGCTGCAGTTGTCACCATCAAGCTCCACTATATAAAGGACCCTCCCGACACACTAAGGCTAAGCTCTCTGAACTCTCGACTCTCTAAGCTCTCCTCCTCATCTCTAAGCTCCGGGACTCATTCCGAGCACTCCATTACTGTTAGCCGGAAACTAACTTGACCGTCGGAGGGTCCTGCCGGAGCCACCACCCCATCGGTTCCGGACGGGACTTCATTTTGCAGGTCCCCGGCGGCGCTCAGCGGCCTCGATTTCGGTGACCTCCGACGGCGATGGATTTCTGCACCAACAGATCCCATTTTCACCATGGCTGCTGCGAAATTAGCAGTCCAAGCCCGTGGCCTTTTGGCATTGACCGCCACCAGTCTGGCTGTCAGTGCGCTGGCTTGCAAGGTCTGGTCTGACGTCAGCAGCCCTCTTCCCTTCTGCAAGTTCTTGTAATACTGATTGTCCAACCGATTCGGCGTCACCACGTCCAGATTGACCGTCGGATCGCTCCCAGCCGACAAGCATTTAGACTTCAAGAAGGCGTCAAATTTCCAGTCCATCTTGGGATCCTTCGGGCAAGTGGCGTTGAGACGATCAGCGAACGAGGAGCAGTGGGAGACGCCAAACGAGTGGGCTCCCGAGAGCGTGACCATTTCATCAAGAGTGAGTCCTTTGCGAGCGAAGCTGTCCTTGAGTTGAACAGCGTTGAAGGAGAAAGGGGGAAGGTTGGAAAGGACTTCGGATTCGATGGAGACCCTTCCATCACGCCGGCCTGCCGGAACAGCGTATTTGATGCCACCAGCGAAGTAGGCGGCGTCGCGAGAAGCGAAGGTGAGGATATCAGCACAGGAGACTGTGGATGGACAGACGGACTCGATTCTAGCCTTGGCTTCATCGATCACCTCAAATCCTCGTAGGCTCGGGTTATTGGCTGGGGATTCCTTCTCGGAACGATTGTCAGGTGTTGAGTCGAGAAGAACCGAAGCATCACAGCCCTGGATGAGACATAACGAGAGAATTAGCTCGCTGTATATAGATTATTGTACCACAGAAGTGATGTTGGTTCCACATTTATGGTAGTGGCAGTTGGGATGGTACAAGCCGGAGGAAAGAGTGGTTAGAGGATATATGGAACTCACCCTAACGAAGCAGTCATGGAAGTGCATCCTGATGAGCCCGGCGCCGATGCCTAGATTATGGATCATAGCCTCGCGCACGGTCTGTCTCACAATAGCTTCGGCTGATGGGCATTTGTGGTTGTAATAACCGACTTTTAGGGAAGCCAACGATACTTGGAACATGGCCTGGATGGCCATGGTGAAGAGAAAGCATGAGGTGCAGGTGGGCGTCTGAAATCCAGCTCCTCTCATCATCTTGTGCGCCAGCTTTGTGTATGAAAGAGAGGGAGAGAAAGCAGCCGATGGAGAAGATCGGCTATGTTACCTTCGTATTTATAGGATTTTGACAAATAAAGTGGATGGATGGTGTGAGATAAGTTTACCAAGTCAAGCAGAGAAGGAAGAGGTCTGCAACATGAGCAGCACAAGTTCAGCGGCTTGACAAGTTCTTCTCTTTAGTGGTTTAATTAGGTTTGGCAAATGAGGAAAATTCGACAAGGCGTACAACCGTACCGAATGTAATGTAAAAGGCTTTCAAGTTGCAATATGATAAATGTTAATAATAAGATTGGCAGCTGCCGAATTGACATGAGTTTGCTTAGTCCATCGCAATTGGCCGGAGAAGGCCGATATAAGACCAAGTCATTTGCATTTCATTGTTTCTGTACTGTCTAAACTTTAAAAAAAGAAAGACGGTGCGGGGCTACTGCTAATGAGTAGAATCAAACGTCTGGAATCCGCGTTGAGTGTTTAGAATACTCTTCTTTTTATAGTTCACTTCTATTTAATATATAGATTGTTCGTTTTCTGTGTGAGCATGAAGGTGATTTCTTGGAGCCAACCTCGTGTCTTGACATTTAATTTGATTCCGTACAAAAAGACTATTTCTTGAGTGATGGAAGATTCAGAGGTCGTGCTAAGAACATAGAATATAGGGCTCATTTGATTTGTTGGAAAAAATTTTCTTAATTAAAATATTTTTTTTAGAAGCTAATGAGTAGATATATGATGGCTGCAAAAATAATTTTTACATGTTTAATTAATCATAAAAAAATTATACATTCCAAAATAATTTATATTTGATGAAGCATCTAATATTTTAAAAAAAATATATAAAATATCTATTATATTCTTAATAAAAAAAATATCTAATCTCATTTCATCTAGAAGCTTAAAAGCACTTTTGGAGAAAAAATATCCTAATTTCTAAATGGTGGGAATTAAATTTTTCTATGTTCTACATGGTTTTTTTTTCCTTTAAAATGTAGGAATCATGTTTTCATTTGAAGACTATTTTGATATATCTCTTTTTTCAAAATTTTAACCAAACATAAGGCATTTCTTCATTTTAATACGGACCATACTTTCCCTCTCCTCTTTCCACATACCAAACAAGTCAAAATAGCTTTCCCACTTGCAATTAAGTTCAAATGATGATGCTATGAGAGGAGTTAACATCAGCTAAAATATGAATGTTTGAAGTTCGAACAAGCAAGCAACGTGTTTAGCGGCGATTGGGGAAAAAATAAAAAATTCTGCATACAAGGAAAGGGAGGGAAATATAAGATAATTGTTGTTAGGTTTGTGAAGAAAATCAGCATGAAATGTGATACTGCTTCCTACAAGTCATCTATACTACCTAGTTCATCAATTTGACATTAATGTATTATAAACTGCTACTGACTTTAATTAAAAATAGTAAATAAAAATAAAAAAAAGATAGAAGATTATTTTAATTATTTAATTATAATTATTAAAATTATGTATTAAAATTAAAATAATTAGTAATAAATTTAGTAGTATATGATTTATAATATTTATAAAAATATATATAAATAATATAAATAAAAAAGTGAAGAAATATTATAGTTTTATCAAAAAATTAATGAAAAATAATTTTATCAATGCAAAAATCCATCTATCAATATTGCTCCATCCATGTTTTCTTACATCCTCCCAATTTGAGAGGGTGCAAATTGGTGGACCAAGATAGATGAACAACTCTTCTTTTTCATCCATCTTTCTATAATATTTTGAACCAAATGGTTGATAGAAGCTATCCATCCGTCCAACTTCATCCATCCTCCTTCTCATGACCCCCAAACAAATATAGGATAAGACTTGCCATGCTTATTTTTACTAACTTACATGTTATGTACAAACAAAACCACCACAACTTGGAAGAATTAACTATTTACAATTATCATTAGTAAGGAATTGCAATATATTAAGGGCCTGTTCGGATATCTAGGATTTTTAAACCTAGGATAAAAATCATGATATGATATAGGATTTAATCCTGTAGGATTATACAAAAAATTCTATTGGAAAAAAAAAATCTCATGTAAATAATCATATACTATGTTTGGATTATAAATTAGGATTTTTCTCCCTCCCTCCTTCCTCTTCCCAATTCCTTCTCCATCCCTTCTTTTTTTCTTAATTCTATAACTTCAAAATAAGATGAACACATTAAAATTGCTTGACTTAATGAAAAAGGTCTTTAAATTTTAAAATATTATTTTAAGTTTGTCTTTTACTTCAATTCTTAATATATCCTACATTAAGCTAAGATATTGTAGTTTCACTTTTTTAATCTCATGATAATAAGTGTGAGTAGGCACTTATAGTAAAAAGGAATATGCAAGTATCATGCATAATTTTTAACCAATCTTATGATAGTAAGTGTAAATAGGCACTTACAATAAACATGAATAAGCGTGTATCATGTATTACTAACCAACATAGTAAGATATAATTAGTTTGTTCTTTAATTCTCTACTGTGCTTATTTTCATCTTAAAAGAAAAAAAAAATCTTGGTTGTTCTACACAATGGACTCTGATGAAGAACAATGGCTTGTTAACTAGAAGAGAGACGAAGATGATTGGATGATGTTATTCCAACCAACATATTTTTATGCTGCTTATGAAAAAAGGCCATGTCATACTTCAATTCTTACTGGTGCTCTGTGGGTCAAAGAAATCTTTGAAGGGTATGAAGATTGTTACAAATTTAAATTTCGTATGGATCCTTTTATATATTTTTGAAACACTTGCAAACATTTTATGACAAAAGAATCTTTTAAGTGATACTAGAAGTGTGACGGTAGAAGAGCAACTTGTAATCTCCGTGTATACACTTTCCAGAAATGCAAGTAATCTAGAATTGCAAGAATGTTTTCAACATAATGGAGAGACAATTTATTGATACTTTCAAGTAGTTCTTAATGCAATTACAGAACTCATATATGACTCTGTCACTCTTCCACCAATGGTTACACATCCAAAAATTAACAACAACCATCAATTTTGGCTCTATTTAAAGGTATATCTCATATCTCATAATATTGTAATAATATTATAACTCTTTTATATTTTTTTATTATTACAATTTTTATTATTTATATTGTTGGATTGCATTGGTGCCATAGATGGAACTCATTTATCTATTACTGTATCAAAAAAGGATGCCCTCCATATCGAAATCGGAAAACAACTTTATCCCAAAATGTTATGTTAGCATGTGATTTTAACCATCGGTTTCTATACATTTCAATAGGTTCGGAAGGTTCAGCTTCAGATGCAAGGGTCTTGGAATTAGCTTTGGAAAATGGTTTTTATATACTAAGAGGTAAATTTTATCTTGTAGATATGGGATATGCAAATACACCATTATTTATTGCTCCATATAAGGGTTTCGCTATCATATTAGAGAGCAAGAAATTAGCAATGCGAGGCTACAAAATAAAAAAAAAAAACTATTTAATTATTGTCATGACTCTCATGCTAAAAATGTGATTCCCTATTCTAAAAGTAGCATCTTTTTATCCACTTGATACTCAAATTAAGATTGCTACTGCAATGGTTGTATTACATAATAGTATTAGTATTTTTAATGGAGATGAAGAATAGTTAAGTCGACAACCAAATAATATTAATCCAAATGAAGTAACTGATGTTCCTGATGGTCATGAAGAATATGCTGGCGATATTGAATCAATGAATTATCAACAAAAAGCTGGCAATATATTACGAGACAAGATAGCAAGAAAAATGTGGGATGACTACTTGAAGACAAGGAATCGATGTGCTTGATCATACTAAAATGATGTAAATAATTTTGTTTTCTAAGAAACTATATCAATAAAAATATGCTTCAAATAATTATGCAGCTTATCTTATTAAAATAATAGGAATAATAAAATGTAATCATATAACTAATTTAAAGATATGAACAAGAATTAGACACACAGAACTAACAAAGTCATAAACTTGTAGTATTGTACTTTCCCTATAGTTCTCAATCCTTGCTCGATATTGTTCAATCCTACAACAAAAGAAACACTAAAATTAAACTTTTTAAAATCTAATAAATAAATCTATCAAATTTGATACCTTTGCATTTGAAGCTTTAGCCAATAAATTCGAACTTTAGAGAGAGAGAGAGAAAAATTTCTCGATTATATGTTTGAATGAAGACATTAGCTGCCACTACCTTTTCTTCTATTGAAAGTCCCTCCAGAACCTCAACACACTTTGGAATAGAGAAATCATCTCCATGGTTTGTTACTTCCTTCTCTCTACTATACTCTCCTTCCCTAAATTTAATATACCTCTTCATTACATCTACAATTCTCTCCCTAGTTGGCCTTTTGTTCTTCCTATTCGCTATCGATGGAAAAATAGATGGTGCCACATGTTGGCTAGTAATATTTGGTTCGCATTGCAACTATGATTGAGGCACTCAAAATCTTCAGCTTCTGCGATATGCTCATCTACTTCTTCATAAGAGTCTGCAAGACTTGAACTTAATTTGATGAATAGGAGATGATCATGATGCAGGTTTTTCATTTTTATTGTCTCTCAAATCCACATTTCTAGATCTAATAGATATGAAATTCTTTTATCCTTATGCAATGTTTCGTATTCCAAAAAATTTTCACCATTATTGCACTATATTCAAGAAATAAATATCGAGAAGGCACAAACAAATAAGAAAATATATACCTTAATATAAACTAGCTAAAGCATCATAATGCATGAATGATTTATGTTGCCACTTCTTAAGCTTGAGGTTTGCTCGTTAAGATAAGATAATTATCATAAATAATGCTCATTATATAACATACATATATATAAAACTAACCTTGATAAGTGATGCCCAAACTTCATGACCAGTAACTAACATGCCCCTAACATGGTCCCATGGCATTCCACTTTTGTTTCTTAGGTTTTTTATTATTTTGTAATCCCTTTTCATTTGGGCCTCATGCTTCTTGACTCGTTGCTTCGTTAAATTTGACTTGAGGAGCTTCTTTTTCAAGCCATTTTCCATTCTATTCCATCCTTCAATTGTCCATCCATTCTATCCTCAATAACTAGAAACATTATATTCAAGTAACAAGTCTACGAGACCCTTTTCAAGAGATGGATTCCATTGTACTCTAGCATTTGCCATAGCATAGCAACTGAATAAAAAAGTATATCAATTAAATATTAGTTTCAAATTAGAGAAAACAATAGCAAAAAGAACAAAATTAGAAATAAAAATTCTAATTATAAAGAACTTACAATCAACTTAAATTAGACTCAAAATTAAGAAAATGTTTTAGTAAGAGATCTCTCTTTTACAATCATCTAGCAATGTAATATAGAGCAATTTTCTCAAGGATATATTCATTTCCTTCTCGATTTGATATGTTGGTGCGAAATCTGGTTGTCATCAGAATCGGGGTTAGACTGATAGTGACAGCCGTAACCGCCTGGTAGTGGGTCATTCAGGGTCATGTGAAATTTATTATGAAGGATAGTGTCTGTTGTCATGACGTGCCAGTCCGCTGAAGTTTGACAACTCAAATTCGGACGGGATAGTCATAGGTAACAAAGAATTCTTAGCTAACACTATTTCAGAGAAGTTTGGAGGTTCTTGAGATCAGCTGCGCTCGGACCGTCGTTTGTCATATCATGAGTTAGTGCTGAGACCTTTTCGGATAGCTGGTAAGAGAAGTTTGAGAGGAGCTCGATAAACAGAGAAGCCCGAAAAGAGTTTGATTGATGGCGAAGCCTGTCCAAAGTTCGACCGTCGAAGGAGTCCGACTGAAGAAGAAGTTCAACAGGAGTCCGACTATTGAAAGAGTCTAATTAAAGAAGAAGTTCGGTAGGAGTTCGACTCTTGAAGAAGTTCGGTTGAAGGAAAAGTCCGATAGGAGTTTGACTACTGAAGAAGTCTAATTGAAGAAGAAGTTCGATAGGAGTTTGACTGCTAAAGGAGTCCGGAAGGTCTTACTAATTCGGTGGAAGTTCATCCCTGATTGCTGATACCGAGCGAGCCAATTCAAAGATCAGACATTCTGTCCAAACTTCGACAGGAGTGGATTTATCTCCAACAATAATCTTTCTACTTCCGAGTTCGAAATTCGAAAGAAGAAAGTATGGATGCAACTGTCAAAGTTCTTTTCTTTTTCTGCGTCTGTCCGAAAGAGACATTTTGGCATCTACCATGTCAGTTCTTGGGCTCATTAAATTCAAAATGACTTTGAGGAGATGGTCCTTCAAATTTTCTATCGTAACACTATCCTAAGTACGACATTATTAAAGATTTGCTCGTTGCCACTCTCCTATCATGATGAGTGGGATGTGACGCACTCAGAACGATCGAGTAAGATCTGCAATCATAACCTACTCGGGTTGTCCTTGACTATTTAAGGCCTTTTTCCTCATCTAGAATTCATTCTTGCCTGAGTATTCTTTCCTTCCGAGCCCTTGCCTTCTTCCTACTCGAGAGCATTGATTCTTTTCCGCATCCTCTTCAATTTTTGATGCTCCTCCACTTGATTTTCAGCATGCCCATCACTTCTTTGTCCCTCTCAATCAACTTAGGTTAGCCTCATATCACCTATTTTTGATTTCTCTAGCATCTTTTTCTTCTTACTCTTTCAATTTCTCTGGTAGAAGCTTTTATAGTGTATTTTTTCTTGATTTTTGAATAGATTTTATTTTAAATTGAATGTCTTTCAAAACCTCCCATTCTGCTGGTTTTTGAAGCTCGTCTGGACCGACCTTCCTAGATCCTGCACCCTTGGCCAAGGTTGAGCCTAGGAACATATGTCACCAGTTTTTTTATTCTGGATATCCTCCCTTTGATTTTGACTCCAAACGACCTTTCATTGAACTGCATCCAATATGGGATTCTCCTTGAGTACGACCTCGAGCTCCCTGGGTCAGACGAACGCACCAGCTCACCTCTGATCGATCGATTTTGCCTATACTTAGAGACCTTGTGTGCCAGGCTTCGACTTTTGCTGCCCTCCTTTGTAGTTGCCCTCTTTCGATTCTTAAACATCTTCTTTACCTCCATTATGCTGAATGTGAGGATTTATGGTGCTCCCAAGCTTTGGAAGGCCACAGGAGGAGTCACGATGATGGCTCTGAGGATTCTAGGGGCTTGATTGGTGCTTCGAAGATCTGAGACATAAGGTGAAACAAGAAATCAAAGTCAAAAAATCAAGACCATAGAAAGAAGATTTTCTACAGATTAGCCGATTTAGTCCAAAACTGGATCGACTAAGTCTCAAAGTACAGGCAAAATAGAGAGCTAAGCATTCAGAACTGCTGGCATGGTACAGAACAAGGCCAGCTTAGTTTCAGACTGAGCCGACCTAGTAAAACTTAGCCAGCTTAGTGCTGAGACTGAGTCGGCTCAGTGCGCGGGCAAAATTATGCAAGAATCTATTTTGAACTAGGGTCTGGATTGATCCTAAGGGTCTTAAGGCTTGATTTGAGAGATCTTAAAGGGGCTAACTTATGTATGGGTCGGATCTAGATCCAGAGGATGAGAGCATGAGAGACATGGGTGTACATGGGCTCGGTGAGTGCTTTCATATATTGAGTTAGCCAGGAGAATTTTTGGTTGGACCTAATGGCTATGTATAAATACATAGGTTATATTAGGATTTTAAAAGAATGAAATCAATACAGATCTTTTCTTTCTTAATTTTTTCTTCTTCTCTTCTCTCTAGAGTTGCCTTCCCAGGGTTCTTGAAGAAGCCCTAGAGAAGGGGACGTCTCCCTCAAGCCCAAGAAGGGAGGCGCCCCATCATAGATCTAAGTGGAGGGTCGGTAGTTTGCTGTCCATAGAGAATATCATAAATTCTTTCAGATCTGTGCTAAAGTTTAGAAACTTCTACAACATGGTATCGATGCTTGTGATGTCAAGGATGATTGACGTTTAAGTGATATCATGGATCTATAATTTGATATCAAAGATAGGTGATGCCTGAGACATTATGGATGATAATATGGTATCAGAGCCAGGTTTCAGAGCTTGATGGTGTATGAAAGCGAAGGAGAAGTCGTACAAGATAAAATAAAAAATCTGCACAAGGATTCCACTGTATGTCTCAAATCTACCTTGTTGTTGCTATGGTTTGGCCAACTGAAAGCAGTGAGTTGAAGATGAAGGTTGAGAAGATTAACAAAAAGGAATTTTCTCAAGGTGGAAGAATTGGATGCATGATTTGCTAATTGGTCTTAGTGGAAAGGCTGGGGTGTATGACGATTATGTGATAGGTAGGAAGCGCTGGAGTGCTGCAGTAGCATTTTTCTGAAGATGCAGGGTTGAAAGAGGCTCGGCGATGCAGCAGTCGAGGAAGGTATCTCAATAGAGAGCATTAAAATTCTCTAGGAAGATGGGTAGTGTGGAGATGTTGAAGAAAGATTTTCCAAGAAGTAATGATCGAAGGAAGGCTGAAGAAGCGACTATACATCCTTCGATGATGGAAAGGTGGAAAAGTAGTCGGGATGTATTTAGTGGTTCGATCAGAGCATGAATTTATTGAGCCTTAGGGATGATGGAGATGGATGATCCATAGAGATCCAACAGATTATGGATGGAAGGCTATAGAGTGGTGCAGAGATAAGGCTAGTGAGCATTGAAGTGCTGCAGTAGCGCTTTTCTAGAGGCATAGGGCTGAGAAAGGTACAGTGGTGCAACAGTCGAGGAAGGTATCTCAGTAGGTGGTGTTAGGGGCATCTCAAAAAGATCAGATGCAAGTCTTAGAAAGAGTCAGGAGGTCTCATGAAGCGTCAGAGGCATCAAGCAACCAAAAGTATCATGGATTAGATTTTTTTTATAGGAGCACTAGGAAGAGTCGCAGTTTAGATGGAGGATGGTTCTTTGGACGCAACTAAAGTGATGGCTGATGTAGGAGCAGAAGAGAAGGACTAGGATGAAATTTTTTAGGATTCAGTCACTGGATTCAAAAGAGTTGGATGAGCTCTTGAGTTTTGAAGGTGCCCATGGGTTGCGAAGGTATCCAAGATAGCTTCGAAGAGAGCAGCAAAGTGCGGAGGGTTCAAAAGGACAGCGACGGTGTTCGAGGTGCAGCAATAGGCTTAGTAGTATAGTATTGAATGGTTAGCCTCAACAGACTCGATGATAGAGTCAACTTATGCGGCATCAGATGGACTTTGGATATAGGTGGAGCTTCGTAGTGGTGGCTTCACAAGTAGAGAGAAAATTTGGCATGAGTTCAGAGCACCGATGATGCATAGTTTTAGGTGGAATGGCGTGTGCAGATAGATAGGCATAGCTATGAGAAGATCATGTCAGATGGTATAGCATGTGCTGGTGCAGAAATATTATAGGTTCTTCAGAAAAATTCAGAGAAAGTGATGCAATTGCTAAGCAGAAGGAATCCTACAATTTTAGGATGGTGTCAAAAAGCAAGCACAGGTGTTTAGCAGTGGAAGCAGTCATCCCAAAGGCCTCAAAGATGTATAACAGTTGAAGAGAATTGGCGGAGGCGATATTTGCGTAGGTGCTGTCAAGTGCGTAAGGATAGTGGAATCGTGTAGGAGGGCATTGTTGAGGGATTTGCCAAGACTTAGAGCACCAAGGTGAAGATTATGAGAATTTATGATGCTTCCAAGCCTTGGAAGGCCGTGGGAGGAGTCACGGTGATGGCTTCGGAGATTTCAGAAGATTTTCTGCATAAGGTGTGTCTCAAGTCTCCAAAAAGAATCAACACCTTGGGACACAAGGTGAAGCAAGAAACCAAAGCTGGGGAATGAAGATCGTAGAAAGAAGATTTTCTACAGATTAGCCGGCTAAGTCCAAAACTAGGTCGACTAAATCTTAGAGCATAAGCAAAATAGAGAACTGAGCATTCAAGACTGTTGGCACGGCACAGAACTGGGCTGGCTTAGTTTCAGACTGAGCCAACCCAATGGAACTTAGCCGGCTCAGTGCTAAGACTGAGCCAACTCAGTGCGCGGGTAGAGTTACGCAAGAGTCTATTTTGGGCTACGATCTGGATTGATCCTAGGGATCTTAAGATCTTGTTTGAGAGGTCTTAAGGAGGCTAACTCATGTATGGGTCGGATCTAGATCCAAAGGATGAGAGCATGGGAGACATGGGTGTACATAGGCTCGGTGAATGCTTTCATATATTGGGTTAGCCAGGAGAATTTTTGGTTGGACCTAATGGCTATGTATAAATACATAGGTTGTATTAAGATTTTAAAAGAGTAGAATCAATATCGATCTTTTCTTCCTTAATTCTCTCTTCTTCTCTTGTTTCTAAAGTTGCCGCCCCAGGGTTCTTGAAGAAGCCATAGAGAAGGAGGCATCTTTCTCAAGCCCAAGGAGGGAGGTGCCCCATCACAGATCTAGATGGAGGATCAGTGATTTGCTACCCATAGAGAACATCACAGGTTCTTTCAGATCTATACTAAAGATCAAAAGCTTCCGTAATATGGTATCGATGCTTGTAATATCAAGGATGATTGGTGTTTGAGCGATATTATGGGTCTACAATTTGGTATCAGAGCTAGGTGATGTCTGGAACGTTGTGGACCGTAATATCGAACTCCTTTCGATTCATGATAGATTTTTTTTTCTGTGCCATCTGATCGAAGTTTGACTGATCGTCTTGTTATTCCAAAATTTTTATACCTTCAAATGCCATCATTCCATAAAGGATTGGTGGTACTTCTCTCCTTAGTTCTATAAGAAGGGGTTGCTAAAAAGTGCTCCTTCTTCCATTCATAACTGAAAGAAGAAGTACTTTTTCCTCCGATGTCCAACCCTGCTGCTTAACCTTGCTCCTTGGGGCTTCCTTAGGGAATCCATCTGTCGAGCCCCTAGCTTGGACGAAGCTGACCTTGAGTCTTCTAATAGGCTCAAGGCATACCGAGCTTTCAATCTCCTTGAGCTTTTGAGGGAGCAAACCTTATTCAACTTCGGCCTGAGTCCTCTTGACCCTATGGGTACCAATTGTGTTTGTATATATGTATATATATGTATGGACTCTTATAAAATTTTATGCATACCTTGGATGATCGTGATCTTTCTTTGCTACAAAAATGGACATTGATGCCGTAGACAGGCTCACCAAGGGCCTTTATGCCCAAAAAAAAAAGAGAAAGGCCCTAGGCGAGAGCTCAAAATGAGCAAAGGTCGGTGCCTCCGATCCTATGGCTTTTGCCACCACCGATGCTGCTCTCTAGGTCCACCCGAGAGATGAGGCCATCCCGACCGCCCGCATTGACGTTGTTGAAGTAGAATATCTTTCCTTCGAGTCTGTGAATCTTCCCTCCAAGGATCATGCATCCGATCTCTCTGCCAGCAAAGAGAAAGAGAGGAGAAAGGAAAAAGCGGCTATTGTGAAGAAGGCTCGCAAGGTACACCCGATCGAGCTCGATCGGGGTAGCAGTGAAGACCACGGGGCAGACCCATTCAGTAACCCAGACATCATCTGGGATTTAACTGATAGGTTCATCCTGCTAGAGGAGGTGGACCATCTAGCCGACCTTGACCTGAGGTAGTTCATCTAGAAGTCTCTCAGGACTGTTCTTACGATAATCATCTTGCGATACTTCTTTTTCATTTTTTCATCCTTTCTTCCTTCATCTTATAGCGATCTATTTATGGCAGTTGGGCCACCACATACTTGCCTACCTCAAGAGAGCAAATTGCCTGGAGGCGGAGGTGCTGAAGGTCCAGAAAGATCTTCAGGTAGAGATCAATCACCTTCAAGCGATGGCTGCCAAGGCTGAGCGCCTTGCAGGAGAGAATATGGTGAAAAGTGAGAGCCTACACAGTGCACTTTGAAAGGAGGAGTTCGTCTCGATCGGACTCAAGGCAATGTTGGCTCTGGAGGAAGAGGAGAAGAAAGAAGCTAGGCTCAAGATCGTCGAGCTGGAGGCCCAATTGGCAAAGTCCATTTCGTAGGTAGTGGCCCTAGCCATGGAGGAGTTTAAGACCTCCTCCAAAATGAAGGATCTGAACATCGCCTTCAGCTAGAAGGCATTCATCAAGGGCTTTAAGCTCTATGAAGGCAGGGTGGCCTGAAGGTTCTCCGAACTCAACCTCGACTTCCTGAAAGAAGAGGAGGCTGATGAAGAAGCGGGACCGTCCAGCACTAGGGCCGATCTTTCTTCTATTGAGCCTGCTACGGAGGTGCCCGAGCCTACCAAGAGTGTCCCAACTTCTTCTACCACTGCACCCCTCAAGGTTGAGGACTCGAGTAGTTGTATCTTGTTCTTTTTCTCTTTTGACTTGCTTTGTACTGAAAGTTTTTAGTTAAATAAAAATGAATTCACTTTTGTCTATACCTTTCTTCACATTGGTATTATATCATATGTTATCCAGTATCCTCCCACCGATTAGGGTCATAACCCACCATCTTTAATTGATGCCGATCTCTTACCTCAGGGAGTCCTGCTGAAGCCTTTGATAAAGAGCTTGAAGAAGAAAGTCCATCATCTGAAGAAGAAGTTGAAAAAGATGAAGGATGACCTTCAGGCTTCTCGAAAGAATATCTTGGAGGCGACCAAAGAGGTCACTCGCCTCCAAAACTTACACATGAAGAACATAATGAGCTTTGCCATTCGGAAGGATAACCTCGAGAGAGAGCTTGCCGAACTCCAAAAAAGTGCTAGCAACAAGTCTTGGGTGCTAATGGCGAAGGTTAGCTCCCTTGAAGCCAATCTTAAGAAGGCAAAGAAAAAAATTCATCTCTTGGAGGGAAGCTCACTGTGGTCTACCGACAAGGCCTAGTATGACTGGAATTGATCCAAAAAAAAATTTCAGCTTTAGAAGCAGCTACAAGATATTGAGAACTAGCATAATAGCTACCGAATAACCTGGGCAGAGAAGATGTCCAGGCTCAAAAGTGAGTTGAAGGCTGCTAGAGATGAGGCTTCTTACTTTTAGAGATGGTTATATAGTAGTTGACAGGTCGGTACAAGTAGCGAGTCAGAGGAGATTGCCTTCTTAAAGAGGACCATCGGCAAGTTCTCAGAAGCGGTCGGAGCGGTGAAGGCTGAGGTCCAGCGATTGAAGCTCTAGCTGACCTACGAGCATCAAGTCATGAAGGATGTGGAGGCTGAGTCCGAAGTCCTATGGAAGCAGCGATAGGAGTCTGAGAGCAAGTTCGAACATGCCAATAGGATATATATAGATAGTTTATAAAAAAATAAAAAACTTGAGGAGGAGATCTTCAGGCTGAAGCAGGCTTTGGTGATGGCTAGGATCGACAATCCGAAGCCTATAGAGTCTGATCTGTCTTAGGACTTGGCCCTTTTTCCTTTCTTCTTTCTTTTCATGTCATCGGTTTCACCGACTTTCATCTTGCTTGTAATAGACTTGTGTAATCAATCTTGTCGACTTTTATTTTGTCTGTAATAAACTTAATATATGCAATAAAATAGTACCTTTCTTTACTATTGTTCGTCTTACATGAACTTAATGCTTGCTTGTGGCTTCATTTTCCTCAGTTTATCTTTCTTCTATTTTGTCTTTCAATGAAGTGGTTATTATGGATATCTATCCAAGATCCTTTTCATGGATTTGGGCATAATTTTCCTTTTTGCATCTCATGTGGTCGAATAGTCGTAGGAGAAATATGTGTAAGGATCGGTGACAAGATTTCTCCCTTCCCTTTGCTTTAGGTTGGGGTTTCGTTCGGGACCACTAGATGGGCCTCCCTTTTTTCCTCGGCTTAGGTTAGCAAGGTCCTCGGATTTACTTACATTAGAATGAGGTTCTCTTTTTATTCCTAACGTGACTGTAGGGACACATTAGGACTGTTGTCAGGGTCTCTTTCCTTATCTCATCTTAGGTCAATGAGGTCTTCTAATTTGCTCATATTAGGATGAGGTTCTCCTCCTATCCCTGACATGGCTATAGGGGTACATTAGGATTGTTGTCAGAGCCTCTTTTCTCATCTCATCTTAAGTCAATGAGGTCTTCTACTTTGCTCATGTCAGGATGAGGTTCTCCTTCTGTTCCTGACATGGCTATAGGGATACATTAGGACCATTATCAGAGCCTCTTTCCTCATCTCATTTTAAGTCAACGAGGTCTTCTACTTTGCTCATGTCAGGATGAGATTCTCCTTTTATTCCTGACACAGCTATAGGGGCATACTAGGATTGTTGTCAGGACCTCTTTCTTCATTTCGTCTTAAGTCAACGAGGTCCTTGACTTTGCTCATGTTAGGACAAGGTTCTTCTCCTATTCCTAACATGACTGTAGGGATACATTAGGACCGTTGTTAGGGTCTCTCTCCTCATCTTGTCTTAAGCTAACAAAATTTTTGACTTTGCTCATGTTAGGATGAGGTCCTCCTCCTGTTCCTAATATGACTGTACTCATCGTATGGTCAAGTTTGGAAGGTAGTTCTCCACCATTACAGATGTACAATAAAGATTATGATGTTAAAGTAGAGAGATTTTATTGCAACCAAATCATTGGTAATACATTTATAGATTTTCTAAATTCCATGGTCGGGGTAGATCTACTCCTCCAAGCTCCCTTAAATAGTATGTCCTAGATCGAACGACTTCTTTAATCTTATAGGGTCCTTCTCAATTTGGGATGAGCTTTTTCTAATTCTGAGGTTGAGAGATGGCAGCTTGCCAAAGCATCAAGTCCCCCACTCTGAACATTTTATCTTTGACTCTGGAGTTATAGTATCTGACCACCCTTCACCTGTAGGCAGCCATCCGAACTTGGGCCTCCTCTTATTTTTTCTCCAGCAGGTCGAGGTTATAGAAGTTTAAGCTCGATTGGGATGACCGTCTCTATTCCAAAGGCTAAGGCAAATGGTGTTTCTCCAATCGGCAGTCTTTAGATAGTTCGGTACACCTAGAGGATATGGTAGAGTTTGTCCATCCAAGTCTTTCTTACTCTTTCAAGCCTTACTTAGATATCCTACAATAGGATCCTATTGGTCACTTCTGCTTCACCATTGGCTTGTGGGTAGGCCAGCGATGTAAAGTGATGAAAAATGTTCAAATCTTCACAAAACTCGGCAAACCTCATCCTGACAAACTGTCATCTATTATCTATTATGAGAGTTTGAGGTAGACCAAACCTACAAATAATTGATTTCTAGATGAAGTCTTGCACTTTAGCCTTAGTGATTTTCGCTAGGGGTTTGGTCTCGACCCACTTGGTAAAGTAATCAATCACAACTAAGAAAAATTTTCATTGTCCGGATGCTATTGAAAAGGGTCCAAGTATATCCAACCCCCATTATGCAAATGGCCAAGGTGCGCTTAGTGGGGTAAGCTCGGAGGCCGGCTATATTTGTATACTTGCATTTTTTTGACAGTAGTTGCATCTTTTAACATGCTCAACACAATCATGGTGCATGGTTGGCCAGTAGTAACTTTGTCGAAGTAGCTTGTAAGAAAGGGACCTAGCGCCCAGATGGCTCCTACAAATTTTTTCATGCACTTTTCATAATGCAAAATCAGCTTCGAAAGATTGGAGATACTTCAGGAGAGACAGGGAATATGATCTTTTGTATAGTTTTCCTTCATAAAGGATATATCGGGAGGCCTGGTTTCTCAGCTTTCGAGCTTCTTTAGGGTCACGAGGGAGAGTCCCATCTTTAAGATAGGCGGCCAAGGGGTCGATCCAACAAGGCTCCTGGTCGATCTGCATTATAGTCAACGGTTCCTCCATACTTGGATATTTTAGTACCTCGAAGTATACCTCTTTGGAAAGTTCATAGGAGGCAAGTATGGCTAACTTGGATAGAAGGTCGGCTCTGGCATTCTCTGCCCTTAGAATCTACCAGATGCCAAAGCCATTAAAGGCTGGGATCGGGCTCTTCACTTTTTCAAGATACTTCATCATATTTTTCTTCCACACTTCATAGCCACCACCGACCTATCTCACCACCAGTTGTGAATCACTATAGACTTAAAGTCGATTGACTTCTAGTTCCTTGGCAATCTTGAGCCCTGCTATTAGAGCTTCATATTTTATCCCATTGTTTATTGCTAGAAATTCGAAGCGCAGTGTGTATTCGGCAATGACCCCCTCGGGGTTGACCAGGATCAGCCCAGCACCTGCGCCCAAGGTATTGGAGGAGCCATCCATATACAGGGTCCAAAATCCTTCGAAAAGATCTGCTCTCTCTTTAGAAGAGCTCGACTGTAACCATGGAATGTTGGCGTCATTCCATTTAGGTTCGGCATCATCCAAGATCGTACACTCTACTAAAAAGTCGGTCAATATCTAGGCTTTGATTGATGGTCGAGGTTGATAGTTTATGTCGAAGTTCATCAATTCAATAGCCCACTTCGCAATTCTTCCAGAAGCATCTATTTGATGAAGAACTACTTTGATGGGCTGATCGGTGAGAAGCATTATGGTGTGCCCCTAGAAATAGGGCTAAAGTCTCTTAGTTGCAATCAGAAGAGCGTAAGTTAATTTTTTTTAATTTAGTATATCTAGTCTCGGCATCCCTTAGGACTTAACTTATGTAGTAAATCGATCACTATACTTTTGCCTCTTCCTTGACTAGGACCATCGCTAGGACAGCAGAAGAGACCGCAAGGTAGAGGAATAGCTCTTCCCCAAACTCGGGCTTGGCCAATAGGGGCAGTGAGCCGAGGTAGTCCTTGAGCTCCTCAAATGTATGTTGGCATTCTGTCATCCAACAAAAGTTCTTTGGTTGTTTGAAGACCTAGAAGAATAGCATACACCGCTCGATCGACTTCGAAATAAAGCGATTTAAGGATGCCATTTTTTCGATCAGGGATTAGACTTCTTTTATTGATTTTGGAGCGATCATCTCTTGGATTGCTCGGATCTTCTTCGGATTGGCTTCGACCCCTACCTCGAGATCATGAATCCCAAGAATTTTTTTGAGATCACTCCAAAGGTGCATTTGGTTGGATTTAGCTTCATCTTATACCTCTGAAGGACATTGAAGGTCTCTTCGAGGTCGACAACATGATTGATTGACGTTCGGCTCTTGACCAGCATATCATCGATGTAGACTTCCATATTGCAGTTGATTTGCTCATTGAAGATCTTATTGACCAGGTGCTGATAGGTTGCACCCACATTTTTAAGCTCAAAGGGCATAATCCTGTAATAATAAAGACCATGGTCAATAATAAAAGTAATTTTCTCCCCGTCCTCTGGCACCATTCAGATTTGATTGTAGTCGAAAAAGACATCCATGAAAATGAGAAGCTCATGGCCTAAAGTTGTATCCACCAACTGATCAATTCTGGACAAGGGGTAGCTATCCTTTGGACAGGCCTTATTCAGCTTCTTGAAGTCAATACATATTCTCCACTTATCGTTGGCCTTCTTGACTAGGGCCACATTAGAGATCCAACTTGGGTAGTGGACTTCTTGGATGAACTCGACTTTGAGGAGCTTATCCACTTTCTCTGCTATTGCCTTCTACCTTTCTGGTGTATGGCCTTGAATTTTCTCTTTCACTAGCCTGTACATAGGATCGATGGCCAACCGATATTCCATGACTTTAGCATCAATTCCTAGCATGTCTACTGGGATTCAGGTGAAGACGTCAGCATTCCTCTGTAAGAAGGCAATGAGCTATTTTTGGACTTCATCTCCTAAGTTGGTGCCGATCTGCACTGTATGCCCCATGCTTCCGTCATTCAGAGAGATGGTTACAAGATCTTCCATGGGCTCATCCCGCTCCTCAATAAAATCATCATAGACATCTTGCCCATCAACTGGGCAAGGATCAGAATGGCTTCTCTTTTGCAAGATGATGGAGTAACAGTGCCTTGCCAAGGCTTGATCTCCCCTGATCTTTCGGATTCCATAGCTTGTCGAAAACTTCACTTTCAAGTAGTAGATCGACACCACAGCTTGGAGTACATTTAGACCTGATCGACCGAGAATTGCATTGTAGGCTGATGGAATTTTCACTACCAAAAAGTCGACTTGTGCTTTGGCTCACTTTGGGTATTGCCCTGCAGCCACAGTTAGTGTTATTATTTCTTCAACTAGTACAGCATCGTTAGTGAAATCCACCAATAGAGAGTTTGTAGGTCCCAAGTAGTTATTGGGTACAGACATTTTAGTAAAAGCATCATAAAATAAGATAATGATAGAGCTTTCATTATCTACTAAAATGTGGGATATATCATAATCTGTAATATTTAAAGAGATTACAACCGCATCGTTGTGCATGAACTGAACTTTTTGTGCATCTTCGTCAGTGAAAGCTATGGGCTCCTCGGTTCTCCGCCTCTTCACAGGCTCCGTAGTTCCACTGGCCTTCCTTCACCGAATCCTCCAAAGATGGTATTGATGATGCCAAGCGGGGGTCGATCTTCTTGCTACTCCTCTTGGATACATCATTCTAAATGATGGTTAGGTGGGCCAACCAAAGTTGGGCCTGATCATTCATTGGTTGGATGGGCCAAGTATGGTCATGTTAATGGTTGGATCTAACTGGATCCTTTTCTAAGAAGGCCAAAGCCAACTGATCAGGGCCTGGGACAAAATTTAATTACTAAAAATTATTTGAAGAAATAATTGATTATGAATCTATCCTTAGATGTACATGGATGGGCCAACCAAAGTTGGGCTCATGTACAGTCTGTGTGGATTCTAGTATCCACTAAGAAATTAGAATAATTTCTCGAATTGGAGGTAGAGACTACCAATTCGAATAAAATAGTGGAAGAAATCTTTTGATTAAAGTTCAAATCTTTAGGTTTAATGAATCAATTACTAATTAAATTTTAGTTTTCCCTTATGTAGACATGGCTACTTTCCTATCACTTCGATCATTATTGGACAATGATAAGTTGGTGGGACTTAACTTCAGTAGCTAGTACCGAAAGCTGAAGATTATCCTGGAGCATGAACGGATCCTATATGTGCTGATGGATTCTGCACCTAAGGAGCCAGCTGCCAATGTACGTGAAATAGTGAGAGACACTTATCAGAAGTGGCTCAGTGATCAAACCATGGTGCACTGCATTATGCTGGCTGTAATGAGCGACGAGTTCAGTCGCAGGTTTGAGATAGCTCAGCCAAATGAAATATTCTAAGTATTGGAGGATTCTTTTGGCACACCAGATGATGTTGAAAGGCACAAGACTAGTTGCACCATCTTCAATGCCAGAATGCAAGACAGAGCCTCTATCACTGATCATGTACTGTATATGATCGAACTGATAGAGTGCTTGAGCAAACTCGGCTTTTTCTTGCATGAACAACTTGGAAAAGATGCAATACTGAATTCACTACCAAAGTCCTATCTCCCTTTTCTTACTCATTACAAAATGACAAAGCCTGAAATAAACTACTATGGCTTACTGGGGTTACTTCAGAACTTTGAGAAAGATCACCAGCTCTACAAAGAGTCGGTGAACTTAGTGGGAGGTTCGTCTTCTGGTTCTCGACCTTTTAGGAAAGAAAAGAAGAACAAGAAGAAGAAAATAAAGAAGGTGCAAGTTCAGGCTAGGACATCAGTGCAGAGCCAGACCAGAAAAATCAAGTCCAATAATAGTCAAGTTGAATGCTTCTTTTATAAGAAGCGGAGGCACTGAAAGAGGAACTGTCCTCAATACATTGCCTCCCTGGACCTGAACAGGTAGAGAAGGAAGCAAGCTATTGCTGAGCAAGGTATTTATATAATAACTCCTTGCAATTTTTTTATTTATAATATTACTGATTGGGTTTTGGATACTGGTAGCCCTTATCATATTTACAATTCATTGTAGAGGTTGTAGGTCAGTAGAAGATTCAAGCAAGGCGAGAGATTCCTAAATGTTGGAGATGGAAGATCAGTTTCAGTTCTAGCTTTAAGAATTTTGAAACTTATATTTGAATCTCATATCGTTATTCTTAATGATTGTCATTTCTGTCCTAGTTTCTTTTTAAATATCATTTCTGTAGGTCTTTTGGCCATGGACAATTATAAAATTTCAATAAAGAAATAAGTTTGTAATGTCATTATGAATAGTGTTATTGCTTTCTATGAATAATTGAACAATGATGTATATATGTTATCACAATTTGTTAATATAGTCTATTCTACTGGCAAGCATCCTAGATTAGAAAGTATATTAGATATCTACTTATGGCACTATAGACTAGGTCATATAAATAAGAATAGGATAAACATGTTGACTCAAGAGGGAATCTTTGAAGTTAATGATTATGAATCACTTTCAACCTGTGAGTCCTGTCTTCTTGGTAAAATGACCAAGTCACCTTTTACTAAAAAAGATGAGAGAACCAATGAGCTCTTAGGTCTAGTACATACTGATGTATGTGGACCAATGAGCATAAGTGCCAGAGATGGATATGTCTACTTCATCACTTTCATAGATGATCTATTCAAATATAGATATGTCTATCTGATGAAACATAAGTCGGATTCTTTTGAACTGTTCAAACGATTTTGAAGTGAAGTAGAAAAATAAACTGAAAAGAGTATTAAAACTCTTCGATATGACTGAGGAGGAGAATACCGTTCTAGTGAGTTTATCACATATCTAAGAGAGAATAGAATTCTCTCACAATGGACTCCTCATGAAACACCACAGTATAATGATGTGTCTGAAAGGAGGAATCGAACTTTGTTAGACATGATCCGATCCATGATGGAATTTGTCAGCTTGTCGATATCCTTCTAGAGATTTGCACTCAAATCGGCTTGTTATCTATTAAATAGAATTCCAAGTAAGTCTGTAGTTAAAATTCCATATGAGATATGGATAGGGTGTAAGCCAGCACTTTCACACCTTAGGATTTGGGGGTGCTCGACTTATGTCAAACAATTAGTTACAGACAAACTTGGACCTAGATCTAATAAGTGAACATTCATAGGGTACCAAAAAGAGACCAAAAAATATTATTTCTATCATGCTGATAAACAAAAGATGTTCATCAGCCTTAGGGCAACCTTTTCGAAAAAGAAGTTTCTTGATGAAGAAACTGTTGCCTCTAAGATAGAACTTGATGAAGTTCAATAAGTAGAAAATCTAACACAGAATGTTGAACCTAAGTTGGATTTGATCATATCAGATCCGAAGCCTAGTGAACCTGCACCATTAAGGCGATCCGATAGAGTACCGCACCATCCGGACAGATACTATGGATTCTTGGTCCAGGATGATGATTCCATCAAACTCAATGAGAATGATGAGGACCCAATCACTTATATGGATGCGATGTAGAGATCCGACTCTTAGAAATGGCTAGAAGCCATGAGATCCAAAATGGATTCCATGAAGGTCAATGATGTATGGATATTAGTTGACCCATCTGAAGGGGTTAAATCCATTGGGTGTAAATGGGTTTTCAAAAGAAAGAGGGGCGCAGACGGAAAGGTGGAGACCTACAAAGCTTGTCTGGTTGGCAAGAAATATCGTCAATGTTATGATATTGACTATGATGAGATGTTCTCTCTTGTGGCAATACTCAAGTCCATTCGGATCATGCTTGCCATTGTTGCCCATCTAGACTATAAGATCTAGCAGATGGATGTGAAGATAACTTTCTTAACTGGAGAGCTAACCAAAGATGTATATATGATACAACCTGAAGGATTCACATCCATGGATGAGTCTAAGATGTGTAAGCTTCAAAGATCCATTTATAGATTGAAGCAGACATCTCGAAGTTGGAACATGCATTTTGATAAAGTGATCAAAACGTATGGCTTCGTTAAGAATGGAGAAGAACCCTATATTTATAAATGGACAAATGGTCCAGCAATGATATTTCTTATTTTGTATATGGATGACATTCTCTTAATCGAGAATGATATTTTCATACTACAAGGAATAAAAGTCTAGTTGTCATCACAATTCTCCACGAAGGATTTGGGTGAAGCATCCTACATCCTAGGGATAAAGATCTATAGGGATAGATCTAAAAGAATGCTTGGTATATCCCAGTCTACGTACACAAAAATTATGCTGAAGAGGTTCAGCATAGAAAATTTTAAAAAGAACTATCTCTCGGTAGGCCAAAAAATTTCTCTCTAAGAAGGATTGTCTGACAACTCCTGAAGAGAGAGAGCGTATGAGTAGAATTCCATATACTTTAGCAGTGGGGTCTACTATGTATGCAATGATATGTATGAGACCAGACATGGCATACTCACTAGGAGTAGTGAGTAAATACCAGTCCGATCCTAGAGAAAATCACTGAAAGGTGGTTAAAACCATAAGTATTTGAGAAATACTAAGGATCAATGGTTGGTTTATGGTGAGTCAGATTTGAAACTTATGGGATTTACAGACTCCAACTTTCAATCTAACCATGATAACAGTAAAAGTGTATCAGAATAAATCTTTACTCTAAATGGTGGAGCCATCCACTGGAAAAATTTTAAACAGCATATAGTGGCTGACTCTATTTACGAAGCAGAGTACATGACAGCATCAGATGCATAAAGAAAGTTGTGTGGCTGAGAAAGTTCATCATCGAGCTTGGAGTAGCACCCTCCACCCTCCATTGATGGTCCAGTCTTGCTCTACTGCAATAGCACTAGCACCATAGCTCAGGCAAAGGAACCAAAGGTATACCAGCGAACAAAGCACATTCTGCACCACTTTCATTTGGTTCATAAGATCGTGGATCATGGTGACATCAACTTTCATAAGATCGATAAAAAAAAGAACCTAGTCAACCCCTTCACTAAAGCCCTGGCAATCAAGGAGTTCAACAACCATAAGTCAAAGATGGGTATTAGATACTCTGCCAAGTGGCTTTAGGATAAGTGGGAGTTGTTGAAAATTATATTCCAAAGTCAATCATCAGTTTGTTGATGGTTGAGCTATTTTATAATTATAATTAATTTATTAATTAATAAAAATATTTTGACATTTTTTTCATCATAAGTTTACATCTTCTAATGAACTTCATTATTATGATAAAGTTTTTAGGACTGTTTAGTTTTGATAAAGAAAGAATTTATCGATTAGTCCTTAAATTTGTTCACGACCAGATGATAGATTGTTAATTAGGATAACAGTGTCTATTGAGCATAGGTCGCTATATGCCATATAGGTTGGTTGTCCTCTTAATCAAGAGTATGGAGACACTAGTATGGCATATAGAGGATTTATCGATTAGTCCTTAAATTTGTTCACGATCAAATGATAGGCTGTTAATTAGGACAACAGCATCTATCGAGCATAGGTCGCTATATGTCATATAGGTTGGTTGTCCTCTTAATCAAGAAGTATGGAGATACTAGTATGGCATACAGGTGAGATGTATGGGTACATCATCATTGAACATGATCAACTCCAAAGCATTCTACTGTTGAGAATGTCTCTGATGGAATATAGGTATAAGTATCCCTTAGACCTAAGATCATCTTAGTGACTTGCAAGCAACTCACTATGCTTTGGTATCGGACTAACTGAATTTATAATTCAGCAATGGAAAGCTTTTAGGCACAGTCAAGTACTTGCCAAGTCGGAGTGTGATCAAGATGGAATTGACCACTCCAAGAGTTGGAGAAGAATGTATCACTGTATTTCAATATAGCAAAATCTTGGCCAAGATAATCCATCAGATAGATTTGATATTTTGAAATACAATATGGATAACTTGATCATAGTTGACAGCTGAACTTTGAGATGTTCTACAAGCATTATGGTCAAGAGAATGAGTTATGTGGAAACTATATCCGCATGGATTCTAAGGATGGTGTTCTACACTTTCGACCTATCCGGCTGTCAGGTATCATTGCTAGATGATCACTTCAATTGGTACAAAAATTTATTTCTATACTACTGACTTAGGTTCGAACCTATGAGGTCACACACATTAGAGTTTATGATTTGATCGGATGGTTGATTAATGATTAAGAATTATTCTAGGATTAAATAATCAATATGTTTGGTGTTTAACCTAGTGCAAGTGTTGTTGGAGGATCGATTAGCAATTGGATTGCTAATTGGCTTAATTTGATTAAGCCAATAGGCTAAGATTAAGTCTAATTAAATATAATTTAATTAGATTTGGTTTGGACTTGATTGGATCAAGTTCAATTGATTTATTGGATAAGTCAAGTGCAAGAAAGAACTAGTCCCAGTCTAACTAGGACTCAGATAAATTTAATTTTCTAATTTGATTAAAAAATAAATTAGAATTAAATTTAATTTATTCTAATTTAATTAAGTTCTTAAATGGGTTAGGATCTTATTTAATTAGGTTGGTTTAATCTTGATTTTATTTGGTTAAAAGATCTTGTTTGACTAAGTCAAAATAGGAGTCCTAGTGTGATTAGGACTCCCTATCACTTGCGCCACTTAATCCTCATGCCCCATGCCCTTTTTTGTTTTGTTTCTTATGTGAAAACTCTCCACTCCCATGTCTTCTCATGCCCTCTTTTTCTCCTTCTTTTCTCATAAGGCAATTTGTTGGAAGATCAAGTCAAAAGAAGAGTTGGTTTTACTTAGAATTCTATGAGATAGAATTTTTGTTGACCAAAACACCTTTCCAGGGCCTGCTTGCACCATCTCAGTGAGGCCCCTGACCTGCTACATTAATAGGTTAAACTACTCTAGATCCACCACTATTGTCGATGGAGGAGATTGTAGTGTCCGTGAAGCAGGCAGATTTGGTTCAGATCTGATGGCAGAGGCAATGGATCTTCGAGTGGTCATCTTCTTCGGAGGTATTTTGAGGTCGAGGAAGAGAATGGAGATTGTTGCCCAGCTATGCAACCCAAGAGGGGAGGGGGGGTGAATTGAGTTTTTAAAATTTTAAAGCTAATTTAAAGATATCAAGATTAAATGATGATATGCAAGACATATATGTGAAGTGATTTAGCTTAGAGAAAAATATAAAAGATTAGAGAATAAGAATTTAATAAACTAAGGAAAGAAAGATAGCAAGCACACCACAAACAAGCAAGATTTATAGTGGTTCGATGCTTTTCTTACACCTACATCCACTTCCTAAGCTCCTACTTGGGAATTAAAATCCACTAACCATATTCAAACTGAATACACCATTGAAAATCTCCAACCCTAACTATTCCAAGCTAGAATACTTATTTTTTGGATACAAACCAATCCAAAATAATCCTATTCAAGGTTAGGATCAACCTTCCCAAGTTTTGAAATCCTCCCAAAACTTGAATCAAAACAGTAAAACAGAGTAAAAGATTTAATAAAAATCAAATACAAGTTTAGCTCCCTTTGTAAGCAAATAAAATCTTAAGAATACTTTTCATAATAACGAAGGAAGCTTCTCTGATTTTTCTCAAGATTGTTGGAGATTTGAAAGAGCTCTTGAGAGGTAGGTGAACTTGAAATGAAGGCTTCTTTACTTGAAGATGACTTTTACTTAGGACTGAAATTGAATCACATCAATCTCTTATGTTTTTTCCTATTTAAAGCTTTTTAAATCTTTAATAGATGGAGGAGAGAATTTTGGGTAAGATTTGTAGCCATTGGAGATATTAAAGAAACCATTAAAATCTACCAAAATAAGAAAAAATAGCCATTGCAAAAAAAAATTTATTGCAGGGATTGACTCATGGAACGGGGGTCGACCTCGAGGTTGACCTCTGAGATAAAATCTAGAAAAATAGCCATTCTATATTTTTAGCTTTCGGAATAGCAGAGATCGGCCTTGGGGTTGACCCTTGGCACAGAGACAGCATGCCAAACAGCCCTTTTCAGCAAAGGATGACCTAGGGGTCGACCCTTTCGCTTCAAACTTGATTTTCTCTCAAAATAAGCATCCAAAACTCATGGGACTACCTCCAAAGGATTAGAAATCTTCTATACTTGCTCTTGAGGCTCTCAGATCAAAACTTGATAAAATTACGATTTTGCTCTTAAAATACAAAATTTTTTTTTTCAAGCCAAATTCATTAGTAATCTTCTCAAATGCTTTGTAATCATGAAAATCAATTCTTAGAGCAACAATCTTTCTCTTTTTGATGATGATAAAATATTTGAGCATAAGCAAAAAATAAAGCATGTAGAAGCATTGATTGAGGGTTTCAAAAATTTTGAAGGAACATGCTACATCACATACTAGGATATTATATTCAATTATTTGATCAATATGGCATCAAGAGCAGTTTGATGATTACTTATAGTCAGGCATTTAAATGATTTGCAAAAGCATTTAACTTACTTATTTCTTTTATCAATTTTACTTCTATTTTATATTTTTATTAATTTTACTTTAATTTTGCTTATAGCCCAATTTTATTTACTCTACTCCTTCTTTTTGACATCATCAAGTAATATCATAAATGGTTTTAAAATTCAAAAATAAAAAAACCTCCCTCTTAAGTTATTCCATATGTTTTTCTGTTAGAACAAGAGTTTATAACAAAATTTTTAATTTACAACATAATGATCATAATGAAATTTAGCCAATTCACAGAGGTTTCATTTCACATCATTCAAATGACATCATCACATATTTACATCCAAATGATTATCATAACATCAAGTCATCAAAATATATAAGTGCTAAACATACAAAATATAAAGGTATTAAAAGTATTTATGAGAATTAGGCTATCAAAACATACAAAATTCATGGATAGAACTATCCATGACCCAAACAGCCAATAGTACCAATGCCATAAGTTTGATCGAAAAAAAATATAACCAACTATGACTTAATCAACAACTCATAGAAATAATTAAGAGATACTAGATCATAACCTAATATAAAGATGACTAAACTAAATCTAGTAGAGATCACGGCTGGAAGCATCTAAATCAAATGAGGAATTAGAGATGTGATGGGGTGTGATAGGATCAAATCTAGGAGTACGTCCTCGACCACATCTGCCTCGACCATGGGTGTAAGTGCGGGCTCGAGCAGCTGGACGAGATGACTCAGGAGGTTGAGAGGAAGTGGGTTGAGCAAGAAGAACAATCATGATAGTGTCTAAATGATCTAGTGCTCTCGACATGGACTGAGTGATGGCACCAATCTATGTAGATAGAGTCTCACTGGAATCTTTGAACTCTCTCATCAGAAAGTCAAACCACCCTCCAGAACACCTCAGAGTCTGGCTGTCTCAATAGTAAGATCTGATATCTCTAAAATATCCTCTCTCATCTAGGAACGAGCCAGATCCAAAATCTACCTCTACAAATCTAAAACTCTGCCTGTCAATCTCAAAATACATCTCTCGAGGTCCTCAAGCCATGCAAACTGAGCAGTAAGCAATTGAAAGATAGCAGATACATGTGGAATCATAGACTGATCAGAAGATGGAACGAAGTAAGTACTCTTCCCCTGAGTGGTACTGGCTATCTGTTGAGATAAAAGACCTGCAATTCTTTGAGATAGGATATCGACAATCGACTAAATCAATTGGTCAGTGATCCTTCTGATCTGATCATCAGTGAATCTAACATCTATGTCTATGCTCCTCGATGGTGCCACATCTACATTTTTTCTTACTGACTCTGAGGGACCAGTCTCATGATCAAATGCAAATTGAAAGTCAGGAGATCCTCTATGATTATGAGGAGGTGAAGATGGTCCCTCCTCCTCAGCTCTCTCTACATTTTCAGCACCTTTGGACCAACCAACATCAATCTTTGAAAAACCCATGCGATGTAGTGTGTGGCGGTTGATGGTATCAGTATGAGATAATCTGGCAACTAACTCTCCTTCAAAACTAACTCCAAACCTCCTAAATACTAATGAGAGGGCCATACCATAGGGTAGATGTGCCTTAGATCTATTCAAGGTCTCTCTCATCATTTCTATCATCAAAATAGGGAGGTTAAAGAGGGTCTCTATAATCACATAAAATATGATACATATGTCCCTACCAGATAATAAATCATGCCTGCCACTCCTAAGGACAAATAACTTGGTAACCATGGTATGTAACACTCTCATTTCAGCAGAAAGAATCTTGGCCTCTATTTTCTTCAAATTTTCTTCCTAAGATGGCTCTCAATCCTTCTTCTTTATGGGTTAGTTTCATTTTCTTGTAACTCTCACATGGTAATCTTAGAATTTCCCCCAGGTGAAGTAGATCAAGAGTAATCTCAGTATCTTTAACAATAGATTTTATTATTTCATTGAAGTATGCCAAATTTAGGTAAAACTTTCTAACCAAATCCACATATGTAGCTTCTTTCAACTTGCAAAAGTAATCATATCTTTGTTTTTTAATTTTTAACACAAATGAAAATTCTTCTTTCTTAAAGAAACTAAAATCAATATTCTTTTTTGGTTCAACCTTTCTATCAGACAAAGAAACCTTACTTGGTATAAGAGGAGATTGTGAAGATCGTCTCGTGGTAGAGGTTGGACTAGGAGAGGGCTCTGGTGCTATTCTTTTCCAGCAGGCTTCTTCCTCTAAGCAATGGACCAATTTTCTTCTTTGCAGTAATTTCATCTTGGGTGCCATTCAAACTAATAGAAGCATTAATCCCACTCAAAAGTGTCAAGAAAAAGTGGAATGGAGAAGATTTGAGAAGAAGAGGAAGAGTTTTAAGGGAGATAGCCAACGGTGGATTTTAGAATAAGGGTTTCCTAGGATTCTTCAATCTGCCCAAATAGAAAGAAAGTAAGAAGAGATTTGACTCCTTAAGAAAAAATTTTGAGGAGAGGTTTAGGTAGGAAAGGGGATTTTTAGAGATTTGATCGATTGAGAAAGTTGAGAGGGAGAGAGCTTTTGTTCGGTTGAATAAAAGAAAATAAGGAAAGATGGTGAGATCATCCTTTTTGACCAAAAAAAAACCAAATAAGAAGACGTCCGATGGGTTCAATGCAACAAACACCAAAATGCCCATGAGTCGCCCTCTAGGTCGACCCATAGTAAGGAAAAATCTGAAAAAAAAGATGAAAAAATTCTAAAAAGATAAAAGATTTTAAGTATTGAAATTTCATTCATGAGAATGATCAAGAAAGGTTAGATTTGAGCTTTTTGAGATAGAAAATTTGAGATATAGGCTCAAGATAAAGATTAATGTCATTTTTGATAGATTTAAGCTTAAAATCATAAAGATGTTCAGGCTAGGGGATCAAGAAATTCTATTTCTCTTCTAATCTCATAGAATTTATCTTCACTTAAGGCTTTAGTAAAAATATCAGCCAATTAATTTTCAATACAAACATAATCAAGAATTATGTCATTATTTTGAACATGCTCTCTTATGAAATGATATCTTATTTCAATGTGTTTTGACTTAGAATATTGGATTAAATTCTTAGTTAGATTTATGGCACCAGTATTATCACATCTTATGAAAGTTTTATTAGTTTGATGCCAAAGTTCTCAAGTTGTTGCTTAATCCATAAGATTTGTGCACAGTAACTTCTGGCTGCAATGTATTCGACCTCAATCGTAGATAATGCTACCAAATTTTGCTTCTTGCTAAATCAAGAGATTAAGTTAACTCCTAAAAATTGGCAAGTTTCACTAGTCCTTTTTCTATCTAATTTACATCCAATAAAGTCTGCATCTAAATATCTAATTAAATCGATTGATGAATTTTTAGAGTACCATAAATCTATGGATTGAGTTTCTTTTAGATATTTAAGTATTCTTTTTACAGCATTTAAATGTGATTCTCTTGGATTAGATTGAAATTGTGCACATAAATAAATACTAAACATGATATTTGGTCTACTAGAAGTTAAATACAATAAAGAACCAATCATGCCTTTATAAAATTTTTGATCAACACTTTTACCTACTTCATCATTGTCAAGCTTACATGATGGACTCATGGGGTACCAATTGCTTTGGAGGTCTCCATCCTAAATCTCTTGAGTAGTTCTCTTGTGTACTTTGAGTGATGGAGATTTCTTCTTTTATTTATTTGATTGGAAGTCCGAGGAAGAATGTTAGTTCATCCATCATGCTCATCTCAAACTTTTTCTACATGAGCTTAGCAAAATCTTGACATAAAATTTTATTAGTAGATCTAAATATAATATCATCAATATATATTTGTATTACTAAGATGTCATCATGATATCTTTTAATAAAAAAGGGTTGTATCTATATTTTCTCTTAAAAATCCATTATTAAATAAGAATTTACTTAGTCTTTCATATCAAGTCCTAGATGCTTATTTTAAACCATATAATACTTTGTTTAATCTAAAAACATAATTTAAAAAAGTATGATTTTTAAAATTGAAAGGTTGTTCTACAGAAACTTCTTCGATAATATATCCATTTAGAAAAGTACTTTTAATATCCATTTGAAATAGCTTGAAATTCATAAAGCATGCATAAACGCGTAAAAGTCTAATTGCTTCTAGTCTAGGAATAGGTGCAAAGATTTCATCAAAATCGATTTTTTCTTCTTGATTATAATTCTTTGCAACTAATCTTGCTTTATTCTTAATTATATTTTCATTTTCATTCAATTTATTTCTATATACCTATTTTGTACCAATTATTGGATAATTTTTAGGTCTTGATACTAAGGTCCATACATTATTTCTTTCGAATTGTTTAAGTTCCTCTTGCATTGCATTTATCCAATTATAATCTTTTTTGGCTTCATCAATGATTTTGGATTCAAAATGATAAACAAATATAAAATGATTGTATGCATCTCTAAGTGAAGAGCGAGTTCTTACCTCATGTGTAGGATCATCAATAATTAGTTCTTTAGGATGATTATGAACATACCTCCATTTTTTTGGAAGATCATTTGTATCTTGAGGTTGTTCTTATTATCCTTCACCCTCAATTTTTTGCTTGTCTTCATGATTCTCTTCATTTTAAATTATTAAATTCTTTAAGATGATCTCCTTCAATCCTTCTATAAGAAGATCTACATCATCAATACCCTCACTCTTTCTTGATGGAAGATCATTAGTCTCATCAAAAATAATATGTATTGACTCCTCTACTACTAAGATTCTTTTGTTAAAAACTCTAAAAGCTTTACTAGAAGAGAAGTAACCAAGAAAAATAGCTTCATCAGATTTTGCATCAAATTTACCTAGTTTTTCTTTACCATTATTCAAAATAAAACATCGACAACCAAAAATATGAAAATATGCAATATTAGGTTTTCTTCCTTTCCAAAGCTCATAAGATGTTTTCTTTAAAATTGATCTGATTAGGATACGATTTAAGATGTAACATGCTGTGTTAATTACTTCTGCCCAAAAGTATCTTGGAAGGTTGCTTTCACATAGCATAGTATGGGCCATTTCTTCTAGAGTTCTATTTTTTTTTCTACTACTCCATTTTGTTGGGGTGTCCTAGGTGCTGAAAATATATGGCTAATTTCTTTTTTATCATAAAATTTTTCAAAATCTTGATTTTTAAATTCAGTTTTATGATCACTTTTCGAATGTTTTGAATTGAAAATCCTTTTTCATTTATAACTTTTTGATAAAACTTTATGAAAACATGAAAAATTTCATCTTTGTGTGTCAAAAAGAAAATCCATATAATACGTGAGTAGTTATCGATAATTAAAAAATAATAACATTTTCCACCTAAGCTTGTTGTTCTTGTAGGACCAAATAAATCTATATGTAAAAGTTTCAATGGCCTATTAGTTGAAACAATGTTCTTAGATTTAAATGAAATTCTTATTTGTTTACCTAGTTGGCATGCATCATAAATTTTATTTTTTTCAAAGTTTAATTTTGGTAAACTGATAACTAATTTCTTTTTGATAAGCTTTGAAAGTGAATGCATACTAATATGTGCAAGCCTACGATGCCAAAGCTAACTAGTCTTATTAATTTTGGCATTCATAGCTACTAAATATTGCATATTTATCATAAAAAGATAATTCAAATCTACCATATAAATATTACTATGCCTATGACCAATAAACTTAATGCCATCATCATTGGAACTAGTTACAATACATAATGAAGATTCAAAAATAACTTTGTAACCCTTGTCACAAAGTTGACTAATACTTAAGAGATTGTGTTTTAAACCATCTACTAATAAAATATTTTTAATATACTTGGAGGGAGTGATACCGACATAACCTATACCAATGATCTTTTCTTTGTCATTGTCTCCAAATATGACCATCCCTCTATTTTTAGCATTAACAGTGATGAATTAGGACTCATCACCGCTCATGTGTCTTGAGCATCCGCTGTCAAGATACCATCTTTAATTTTCTTCTTTGAATGCAAGACACACCTACATGCAAAATCAAGTCCTTACTCTAGGTACCCAAGTTTTCTTGGATCCTTTAAGATTAGTCATAATGGTTTCTTTTGGAATTCATATTTTTTTTATATTTAAATTATTAGAGAAGCATATATAAGATTTGTGTCCTAGTTTACTATACTTAAATTAAGTAATATTTAAAAATTTATTGCTTTGTGAATTTATAAAAATATTTTTTAAAAATTTTTATTTTCTTATAGGGTTATAGCCTAAACCAACCTTATCATAAACGATCTTTTGATTTTCAAGAATCATATGAAGTTTATTTGAACTCAAAGTAAATTTTTTAACTATCAAATTTAAATTATCGATTTTATTTTTTAAATTTAGATTTTTTTGAGTTAAGACTAGTTTTTCACTTAGGATAGTTTCATTTTTTTTTAGCAAGACTTAATTTTTTAATTTTAATCTTTTATTTTTAGTTTCTAACTTCTTTAAATTATGTACTTAATCATAGAAGGCTTCTTGAAGATTTTCAAATATAAATTCATTTAAGATTTCAGCACTTACCTCATTCTCATGTGCCACAAGGCACAGGTTGGCTTATTCATGAGCTTCTTTCTCTTCGGAGCTTGAGTCGTCACTATCACTCCATGTTGCCACCATAGTCTTTTTCTTGTATTTCTTGAAAATCTTTTTAAGTTGAGGACATTCAGACCTAAAGTGCCCTAGCTTCTTACATTCATAGCAAATAAGGGACTGTTTCCTATCCTTTTTCTTGCTATGCTCTCCTTTGGTAGGTAGCCTCTTCCTCATCCCTAATTTTTTCTTCAAAAATCTTTTGAACTTTCTTGTGATGAGGGCTATTTCTTTATCTTGTTCTTTATCTTTCATTTCATCGGATTCATCATCTTATTGAGTGGTGGATTTAAGGGCTATTATCTTCTTTTTCTTGATATCTTCTTCTTGATATTGTTTCATGCTTAGCTCATGCTTCATTAGTGATTCTAGAAGCTCCTCCAAGGATAAAATATTTAGATCTTTGGCTTCTTGGATTGCAGTCATTTTGGCCTTTCATGTCCTTGGCAAAGATCTAAGAATCTTCCTTACAAGGTTACTATTAAAATAAGACTTGCCAAGACTTTGAAGACCATTTATAATATCCATAAATCTAGTAAATATTACAGTTATTGACTCATCATGCTCTATTTTGAAAAGTTCATATTTGTGCATAAGCATGTTAATTTTTGACTCCTTAACTTGATTAGTGCCTTCATGAGTTACTTCTAATTTATCCCATATTTTCTTAGCCGACATGCATGTTGAAATATGATTAAATTCATTAGCATCTAGAGTATAATATAAAACATTCATGGCTCTTGCATTGAGTTAAGCCATTTTTTTATCAATCTCATCTCATTTTTTTTCAAATTTGATTGATTCCTCACCATCAATTATCTTAGTGGATGTGTGTGGTCCATTAACTATAATACTCCATATATCATAGTCAACTACTTGTATAAAAATTTTGATCCGAGCTTTTCAATAGGTATAGTTTATCCCATTGAAAAATGGAGGTCGGTTTGTGCACTGCCCCTTCGCTAGAGAAATACTAACTTTGGTTGCCATAGATCTTTGACTCTTTGATGGTTAAATCAAAGTAGGACTAGAGCACCAGACTTTGATACCACTTGTTGCCCAGCTATGCAACCCAAGAGAAGGGTTGAATTGAGTTTTTAAAATTTTAAAGCTAATTTAAAGATATCAAGATTGAATGATGATATGCAAGATGTGTGTGTGAAGCGATTTAGGTTAGAGAAAAATATAAAAGATTATAGAGCAAGAATTTAACAAACTAAGAAAAGAAAGATAGCAAGCACACCATAAATAAGTAAGATTTATAGTGGTTCGATGCTTTTCTTATACCTACATCCACTTTCCAAGCTCCTACTTAAAAATTAAAATCTACTAACCATATTCAAACTGAATACACCATTGAAAACCTCCAATCCTAGCTATCCCAAGCTAGAACACTTATTTTTTGGGTACAAGCCAACCCAATACAATCCTATTCAAGGTTAGGATTAACCTTTCCAAGTTTTAGAACCTCCCAAAACTTGAATCAAAATAATAAAGTAGAGTAAAAGATTTAATAACAATCAAATACAAGTTTAGCTTCTTTTGTGAGCAAATAAAATCTTAAGAATGCTTTTCACAATAATGGAGGAAGCTTCTCTGATTTTTCTTAAGATTGTTGAAGATTTGAAGGAGCTCTTAAGAGGTAGGTGAACTTGAAACGAAGGCTTCTTTGCTTGAAGATGATTTTTGCTTAGGGCTGAAATTGAATCACATCAATCTTTTATATTTTTTTCTATTTAAAGCCTTTTAAATCTTCAATAGGTAGAGGAGAGAATCCTGGGCAAAATTTATAGCCGTTAGAATATTAAAGAAACCATTAAAATCTGCCAAAATAAGAAAAAAATAATTATTGCAGAAATATTTTCATTGTAGGGGTCGACTCATGGCACATGGATCGACTCATGGCATAGGGGTCGACCTCGAGGTCGATCTTTGAGATAAAATCGAGAAAAATAGTTATTCTATATTTTTAGCCTTTGAAATAGTAGAGGTCGACCTCGGGGTCGACCCTTGGTACAAAGACAGCATGCCAAATAGCCCTTTTCAGTAGGGAACGACTTAGGAATCGATCCTTTTGCTTCAACCTTGATTTTCTCATAAAATAAGCATTCAAAAATCATAAAACTACCTCCAAAAGATTAGAAATCTTCTATACTTGTTCTTGAGGCTCTCATATTAAAATTTGATAAAATTATGATTTTGCTTCTGAAATACAAAAAGTTTTTTTTTCAAGCTAAATTTATTAGTAATCCCCTTAAATGCTTTATAATCATCAAAATCAATTCTTGAAATAACAGAGATGATCCTTGAAGAAAAAAGCTCATAGGATCGACTGAGCACACCTTTTAGAATAAGAGCTCAAAGCGGGTCCTTCCTCTAGCACCAATTCTATTGGTGTGAAATCGAGTTATTATCAAAATCGAGGCTGGAGTCGGAGAAGATGAGATTGCCATTGATGACCTACAAAATAAGTCTCATCTGGAGTCGAGGGTGGTGGCTCCGATAAGATTCTCCGATGATCAAGTTAGCTCTTTTGACCAATAGAAATGGAGTGCTCAAAGAGATTTTAGCAAAATTTTTAGAAAAAAAATCAAGAGCTTGGAGAAAGTATATCTGAAGGATCTCTTATATAGGCAGAGTTCGTAACAAACTGACAGTGACAGCCATAACTATTTGGTAGTGGATCATTTAGGGCCACATGGAGTTTGTTGTGGAGGATCGTATCTATTGTCATGATATGCCAGTCCGTTGAAGTCTGAAACCTCAAGTTCGGATGGGATAGTCGTAGGTAATGAAGAATTTTTAGCTGACACCATTTCAAAGGAGTTCGAAGGTTCTTGAGATCAGCCGCGCTTGGGCTGTCATTTGCCATATCATGAGTTGGTGCCGAGGCCTTTTTTGGCAATTGGTAAGAAAAGTTCGAGAGGAGCTTGATAGGCACAGAAGCTCAGGAAGAGTTCGACTGGTGGTGAAGCCTGTTCGAAGTTCGATCATCGAAGGAGTCTGGCTGAAGGAGAAGTCCGACAAGAGTCCAATTGCTGAAGGAGTCTGGTTAAAGGAAAAGTCCGGTAAGAGTTTGACTACTAAAGAAATCTAATTGAAGAAGAAGTCCGAAAGAAGTTCAACTGCTAAAGGAGTTCAGGAGGTCTTACGAATTTGGTGGAAGCTCGTCCCTGACCGTTGATACCGGACAGGCCAATTAAAAGGTCAGATATTTCGATCGAACTTCGGTAGGAGAGGGTTTATCCCCAACACGATCTTTGATTTTGTTTCATTATAGGTAGAAAGCCTATGTCAATAGATCCTGAAGTTTTAGGTTTGTAAAACCTAAAGAAGAAAGAAAGAGAGAAACCATTTTCACTTTAGCATAAGATCAAATGGTTGATGAGCAATGTTTATAGGAATATAATATAGAAGAGAGTGGAGGGCCTCCTCAGTCCTAAATGGGATATCGAATCATCAGCCCTCAGGGGGTTGCATCGGCTGGAGTTGCCACGATAGTGATGGGGCCAGAAAGGCCACCAAAGGTAGGCACAATAAGGGAGCATGATAGTGGTGACAGCAGCGACGACAGTGAGGAGGAGGGCAGCAAGTTATGGATAGTATGGGAGGAGGCAGTGAGAGGGCGGAGGAGGGAGAGGGTGCATGTGAGGTGGGTGATTGAAGGAACGATGGGAAAGGAGAAGAGAATGTGATGTTTGGATGATGAGGGGAGCCCGATGATCTTATGAAAAAAAAAGACCCATGGAGGTGATTATTTTTTTCTAATAGGATTAGCTACTTCCAATAGGTTTTTAATCCCATAATTAATCTAGCCAAATAGTAGTTAGGATATAAAATAGGATTTTTATCCCTAGGATTGTCAAATCTTATAGGATTTGGACCAATCCTATCCTTCCTAAATAGGCCCTAAATCTATTTTTAGGATCAATGGATTAATTAATATGATGTTAAAGCTCAATTCATAGAGATCATGAATTTGAATCCCCTAACCACTTCTTGCCATCCACTTGTATTTGAACTTGAGACCTCTCGCTTTGAGAAAAATGTGGCACCCAAATATATTGGTCCTTATTCACTTTTTTGACTCATTTTTGTCCTAGAGGAGAGATAGATCACAGCTTATTCTTTTTTTTTTTATTTTTTATATTATTTAGATAATTAATTTGTGCCTATCACTAATTTTTAAGCTATTCAGTTTTTCTTTTAGTAGTGCTGTAAATATGCATCTTACAATATAATAGCATGCATGCATACATGTATATCCATCCAAACTCACATGCTAAGTATTATTATATAGATGATGAAGATATTAAATGCTGATTGTAATGTCATGGTTATTTACTGGAAGCCATGTTTTTCACATTCAATTATTTTTTATAAGGATGATGTCTACTGATGGTCAACATATCTATGATTATATGCTATAATGAAAATAAGTCTTAGTTTTTCCTTCTCATTTAATTGTTGGGGTCAATACATGGAAGAGATTTTTTTCTAAGGAAATGAAAATGCAAAATCTTGTTAGATTTGGTCCAAATGGAGACTGAGCAGGAACCCACTTCAATGAAGTGGGCTGGAACAACTTTTGGCCATTTGCCCTAAAATGGATATAGTGGAAACTTGGTTATTTTCTTTGAGCAAACTTCATTCATTTTTATATTTGGCATGCTTTAAATTCAATTCCTTCACTATTTACACAAATAAAGATCGAGATACATAGATGTGTGCATTTGTATCGCATGGTAAAATATCAAGATGTATTACAACTTCAGGACATTTTCATCTTTTTTATGGATGGCTTTGACAATATGTACGTAAACTGCTTCAAAAATCAGATCTAGGAAGCTAAAATAACAAAGAGTATATATGGTGATCCATGCAATTAAAAATACAATAAAAACTAAAATTAATTTACTTTTCCGTTTAAACAACACAAAGGATAGGTATTTAGCTCAATTATGAGGCATGTGCTTGCCCATCAGTTAGTAATAGAGATATGCAATGCTAATATAAAATTTATCACTTCACAAAGTTAGTAATGTACATGGAGACTTGCCTGATGGTTTAAAGTTTTGCCTAAATATCATCTATATATATAACAACCCAAGACCTCATCCAGAAAAGCTAGCTAAAAGGTATTATTTGAATTTCTTGGTCCTATATAAGTATCACAGATCTTCCCAATGAATAACTGATGTGGTACTAAATATATATTCACATAGATCCTCACATACTCCTTTCATTTAAGTCTTGATATTCTCATCAAACTAAAGGTCCAAACCTATGCATCCATTTATAAAGACCACGACCAGCCCATAGTAAGTCAATGAACCCGTGCTTAATTTATATATATTGTGGGATGGATCGGCTCTAACACCCTTAGTAACAACCTAGGATTGCACCTAGAAAAGCTAGCCAAAAGATATTATTTAGATTTCTTATCCTATATAAGTACTCAACATCATTCCAGCAAATAATTAATATATATAGGATTAATACATGCCCGGATGGATCCTCACAACATTTTGAATACTAGCTCTAATCTTGGTGCATGAATTGGTTAGACGGGCTGAAGATTCTTATTTAAGCTTACATGAGAGCCATGCATGAGCGAGCTACATGTCAACTTCTATTTATCGGTGGAGTTGAAAGCAATGCTATAGAGGTTGACCATCCTATCCCAGCAAGGGGGTGCCTAGGGTCAGGTTTGGTGTCTTATATGTAACGAAGTTCAAGCAGCCAGATATAAGCGACATCACCATACTGCAATCCATCAACCAAGCCACTGCTATGGCCTAGCCTAATTAATGCCAACAACCCCAACGATCTCTTAGAATAAAAACCCATCTCCATGGTGACAAGAGGCAAGATCTAGCAATACGAACGTTGGTGTTGTGCTCTAGCTTTTAAAGTTTGGTGTGAACTAGATTGGAGAATCACATTGAGTGCATGGTGGTTTATGTAAGCTAATTTTATTAAGATTCTTCCTAAAATATGTATGGATCATATAACTTAATTAAAAATGTTAATGTTTTCAATTGATAACAATTGTAGATCAAAGGTAGAGCCAATAAGAAGTTTTAGATGATTGAAAAGTTAGAAAAAAATACAGCAGAATAAATCAACAAAGCCAAGCTTGTGGCTGCCACCTTATGCATTATTCTTCTTAAATTGAAGTCCGTTTGCATCAAAACATGGTTTAGCCTTTTGCATCTCTTCTACAATCACTACCCATTTACCTAACCATGTTAGTTTTGCCTTTTGTTTTGGTAGTTCTAAAGATGGGTTTATTGGTTATTTTCTAGATACTAGCACCACTATCTATTCCTATATATAGTATATGGTTTCCTCGAAGTTAGAGATAAGGATACGTTCATTCCATATGCATGCAATAGATCATGCTCTCTAAGATACTCAATCTAAACTAAATACTAGTTAGGTGCAAGTCAGATAAGAAAACTTACTTAAAAAGTGCGAAATCTTCCAATACACACACATACATAGAGACAAACTAGGCTCCAATCAATCAGATTTTGCTTCAAATTTGATCGGATCCCTTTTGCCCGATCCGCATGGATCTCACAAACAAGTACTTCCTTTAACATGAACATTAGCCATTTGGAAAGAAAAAGAAAAAATAATCAACATTTAATGAGATGGGATAGGAGGCCACATGTGTCCCATCCCTTGACATCTTTCTTTCAAACGAGCTACCTTCCCTCTCTCTCTCTATTTGAACCCCCCACTTCTCTCTCTCTTACCTCATTGAATCCTTCCAATTCTCTCTCTTTCACTAGAACCCAACCCACTACCCCCCTCCTCTCACTCTTGTCATTGAACCCTTCAATTCTTCCTCTCTTGCCAAAACCTCAAATCCCCACCTCTATATATCTCTCATTGGACATCCAACCCCCCACCTTTCTCTCTTTCTCACCAGAAGGAACCCCAACCTCCAATCTCTTTCTCTCTTTTCATTGAGCCCCCACCTCTCTCTCTCTCTCTCTCTCTCTCTCTCTCTCTCTCCATTGAACCCTCCTATCTCTCTCTCTTTCTTATTGGAAAAAAACCCAAACTCCCCCAATCTCTCTTTTGCCTAAAAGAACCTTAACCCCCCTACATCTCTCTCTCATCAGAAGGAGCCTCAACTCCCTCATCTCTCTCTCTTATTGAAAGAAATTCCAACCCAGCATCTCTCTCTCATGCCGGAAGGAACCTAAACCCACTCCCCATCTCTCTCGCTCGCCAAAAAAAGAACCACAACCTATCCCCCCACACCTCTCTCTTTGGTAAGTCAAAATTATATTCTCTAAAATACTTACTATTGTATATTCATGGTAACTTATTTGTGTCTTTTTGTTACAAAAAAAAAAAACTTATTTGTGTCTTTTTGCATCATTATATATTATGCAAATTAACAATTTTGAAAGCTATATTAATGATAATTCCTTTGATGAAGAGTAATATAATGACCATATAGGATCGCTAGTCCTAAATTGTATGCCTGTAATAGTTATACGACATATTGTACTTCTAATGGATTATGGCTTGGATAGCCAATGCATGATATATCCTCCTAAATCATGAATACATTTGGGTATCTCTTCCTAAGTTGTAAATACAATTAGATATCTTTTACATTGGGAATTAATTTATTCATCCTAAGTTGTGAATACACTTGGATGTCTTCTCTTAAGTTGAGAATTAATTTGTTACTCCTAGGTTGTGCATTCGTTTGTTATATTCCATATGTATGTTAAATGCTAGTTATCAATGATATGTGAACTAATATATATACTATATCTTCATAATAAATGAAAATATAATCCTAATAAATACAAATCTCTAGTGGATAAATAAAAATTGGGCATCAATAAACAAAAATAGATGCAAGTGCTCATTACCTTCAATATTCCCCTACAAAAATAAATGGAAATACTTTAGAATAAATATAAACCCATTTAGAATAAATAAAAACTCTCCAAAATAAATATTTAGTTGGCGGCAATAAATAGAAACATGATAGAAATAAATACAAATTGCACATCTAACCTTTGGTCACTTTTGCCCTCACCAGTGAATAGGGAACAAACACTAACTTTGAATAGAATAAATACAAATTGGCTTCGAATAAATATAAACACCTCTAGAATAAAAAGGCTATGAATAAACAAAAACAAACATGGCTAGTCACTACTTTCTTGCTTCCCTATAAAAAATAAAGACAAACACTTTCAAAATAAATAAAAACTCTCCAGAATAAACTAAAACTCTCCAAAATAAATATCTGGTCTATAGGATAATTTTACCAAAATAATGTCTAATTTTAAAAAATTATAAAAATAATATATCTTCCAAATTATTTACAAAAATATTGGTAAAACAAAGTCATCCTTTGAAAGAATGATTTTATTTGCTAACATAGTAGTCCACTGCTAATGACGTGGGCAAAATTTTTGGAAGAGATGGCAGCCTGTAAGTCATCCTATGGTAGAAAGGCTCTGTGAGTTGCTCTTTGATAGGATGACTTTATGAGTCACCTTATCATAGAGCAACTTAGTCGAGACTTAAAAGAAAAAAGTCCTAAATCCCCCTGTCCCCACTCTCCCATCGCTCCCGAACCCTCTTAGTCTCCCTCTCCCTCTTGGTCCGACATAAGACCCCACCTTCCCCTCCCTCTCCCTCTCATTTCCTGGCGCAAGACACCCCCTTCACCTCCCTCTCTCTCTTGGTCCCTGATGCGAGATCCCCCTTTCTCTCCCTCTCAATCTATGGTGAACCCCCATGTCCTTTCCCATGCACCCCCATGTCCTCCCTGTTAGGTCCTCGATGTGAGAGCCCCCTCCTCCTCTCCCTCTCCTTCTCGATCTATGATGCCCATCCCTCCTCCTGTCGGCTCATCCCCATCCCTGCACGCCACCCCAACTCCATCTGCCCCTCCCTATGTACTCCCCCAACCTCCCTCCTGGTCCCGGCATGAGAACCGCCCTCTCCCTCCTGCCTAGCATATTGCCACCACTCCCTCCTCCTCCCTGGCATACCACTGCCCCTTCCTATGCACCCCGCTAACTTTCCTCCATCCCTCCTGTACTCCCCCTACCTCCCTCCTTGTCCCGATGCGAGAGAATCCCCCTCTCCCTCCTCCTCCCCAGCATACCACCATCCCTCCCTCCTCCTCCTCTCGATGGTCCCTGGCAACCCTCCCTGCATTGCTTCCCTCCTCTTCTCAATGGTTCCTAGTGCCCCTCCATCCTCTTAGCAGTTCTTGGTATGCCGTCCCACCATCCAGTGGTCATATTGGCTGGTATATGATTTCTTCCTTCTCCTTGATTTTTTTATTTTTTATTTTTTTATATTATTATTTAAATATGAAATGTAGTATACATTACTTAGCTAGGTGGTAATTAGATAACTTAAAATTTTAAGTATTCAATCACTTATTTTTAAAAATTTTATATTGTATAGAATCATAGATCCATCTTTTGATTAATATATATTTTCTATTGCATCCGTGCATTTATATATTTTTGTATGGATGAAAAAATTATATATATTGGTCAATTGATTATCCAGTTTAGATAGTTTAAAAATTATAATTAATTCTATGAATAATTATAATAATCAAATGATATATAGAGGGTTTAAGAGAAATTTTGGATAGTATTTTCTTTAGTTCTCCTTATACATCTTTAGCCGTGTGGGGAGAACTAAAAGAAAATTCTACCAAATTTTTTTTGGCTTCTATTGTGTATCATTTAATTACTGTGATTATTTATAGAATTAATATAATTTTTGAATGAGATAGGATCTAATTTTATCTATTAATTTTTTATATGATGCATTTATTATGTAAGTCATGTTAAATGTTAAGTACTTTCTCCTAGTAAACATATGTCCATATGTTCATGCAATTACTTCTCATAAAAAAAATTTAATAAAATGAATCCAAGTCGTATCATTGTTATCTTCTATTAGGATGGAAGGATCAGTCATGATGCTAATAGTATATGTTATAATGGTGGAAGGATCCAGATGATCATGGTGGACTAAAACACAACATATCAAGAATTTGTGCGAGTTTGCTATGTTATTATCAGATGAAATCCCAATCATTATGGAGTTTTTTTAGTATGTAGACTTTCAATTAGTAATGCTCTATAGTATTTGGATGTATCTATTAAAGATGATCAGAATACAGATATCATCTTGGATATTCCATCACAGGAGTTTTTTATGAGTGGTTGAGTTTTTCATTAAGCTAGCAGCGGTAGGAGTTTCGAATAGTGGCGAACAGTATATGAGTGTATTTCAGACTGTATCTACCCCACTTTCGCAGTCGGGGATGAGATCTCCACCTATGATGTAGCTCCAATGGTCGATGAACCTGGATATAAGTATCGAGACATCCCTATACGTATAGCAGCATCGGTAAACTGATAGTTCTTAGTTAATGATAAGGGCAAAGTCTGCATATCAATATCCATATAACACTATATTTGCTGATATGAGGGTTGATCTTAGTTATGTGTCAGCTACCATGAAATATGTGAAGCATAAATCTTACAACCCTACATTAATTAATCATTCACATGCAACACATACTGGACTTGGAGGACTGAAAACTACAATGATCGATTTTGCAACTTTATTTGAAAATAAAGTTACCATTAGTTATGATCTTAATCCTACGGATGATGAAGTTGAGAAAGATGATGCAAAGTTTGATGGTAGTGATAGTAGAGAGTCTAGTACGGAAGTGGATGTCCCACCATATGAGGCACCTTTTATTCCTGAATTTGGACTAGTTGATATATCCAATGATGATGAAACTGCATCCCATGGAGCATTGTCAGAACATCCATTCTTTAGTGGAATGAAAAGTTAAGAAATAAAATGGTATTCAAGTCAAAGGAGGAAGTCCAACATGCCGTGAAATAATATGCTATTCACATTTACCATCTTTTAAAGTTATCGAGTTAGATAAAATTAAATGGAGTATCATCTGTAAATAATCAGAAAGTTGCAGCTAGTATCTTTGGGTATACTGTTGGATCAGGATACAATGATGAGAGATTACGATATATAAAGAGCTACACACATGCTTGAATGCAAATATGATGCAAGATCATCCATAGCTTGATGCATCCATGATTGCCGATATTATTAGAGGACTAGTGAGGGTAGAGACATTTATATCCATATTAGCCTGTTAGGCTTATATGTGTAATACATGATAATGCGAGATATCTTACAGAAAGATATGGATAGCTAAATAGCTTATTATTGATGAGCTATTTGGAGATTAGATCAAGTTCTATAATACATTAGATCCTTGGCTAGCTGTAGTTTCTCATACTAAGTGAATTATGGTAGATTTTTATAAACTTCCTTCAATAGAGCAGAATATTGAGGTGTTCCATCGAGTGGAATACAACATGCAACATATTGAAAAAAAATGACCCAATTGCTTTCAATACCTCCAAAAAAATCAACTTGATGATTTGAGCAAATGGTCACTAGTGCATGATATGAGTGGATGCAGATATGGAATGATGAATACGAATCTATCCAAAAATTTCAATAAGTTATTGAAGGGGGTTTGCTCGTTGCTAGTTATCGTACTTATCCATTTTTTCTTTAAATGCTTATCGAAGTAGTTTACTATGTGACGTACAATAGCAGCATGGAGGAGGGAGGCTGGCAAGATGTTCATTGATAAAATTACACGTAAGTTAAGTGGACACCAACTAAAGTCTAGGGACCATGGTGTGATTAAGTATAATAACCAATCGAGTTTGTATGAGATTTGGTTAAGATGTAGGTATTATAGCCCCAATGAACCTGATTATACACAAACAATCAACTTAGAGGTAGGTACATGCACATGTCAGAAGTGGTAGTTACTATATTATCCGTGCTTCTATTTGTTCGTTGTATGTGCTAGTAAGAATCTGGATTGAAAATAATTTATCGATGACTGTTATACTATTACCCATTATGAGTAGTCCTATGCACCTACTTTCTACCCTCCAAAAAGTTCTTATTATTGACCTATAGGGATTGCATCTAGACTCATATCGAATCCATCCACAAGATGACTTGGAAAGGAATTTGAGGAGGATCCGAAATGATATGGATGTAGGAGCCAAAATATGGTTCATTATGGATTGTGCAAGTAGATGGAACACAACTGGCGCAAATGCCCCCAATGGTACTGATTTATCTTTTTTCATGTGACTTGTAAACTTTTTTTATATAAAAATTATATTTTTTAACCATTTTGATATGTAATTATATCATGTAAATGCTTGAAGATATTAGTGAAATAAATCTGTTATATATATTGGCAATTTATCATCAATGTTATTTTAACTATCCCAACTTCTCAAATTTTCTTTATTAATCGAGGTTAATATATTAAATTGATGAAATAATATATTTTATAGTAGATATAATATAGCTGGTTTAGATTTTGATGTGCACCCAGAGCTGACTGATCCTACCATGCTGTATCTCCAGATCCGACATCATAGTGATCTTATCTATTCTGGGGAGGACATGGAGCCTTTATACTATAGATATAGAGGCTGAACTACAATGCGAGGTTGGCAACCACATGATCGGATGATAGCATATCTTCGTGTCATCAATTTTTATAAAGTTTATAGAGTTTGTAACATATAGCTAGATTGAGCCCTCATCAAATCATGATAAAGCGATGGCGTCAGGAGACTCATACTTTCTACCTTTGCATCAGGAAGGTGACAATCACGTTGCAAGATCATGCTATTCTCCTTGGATTATGGATGCATGGGCCTGCCATCAGCGTACTATGCAGATCATCTGGTTGGACCTCTAGGAGGAGTTATTTGGGATCGACCGCTAGAGGTGATATTGTCAGAATCTTTGTTGAGATTTCACTGGCTTTATGATATATTCCATTACTTATCGGATGATGCAAATGATGTGACCGTACAGAAGCATGCTCGAGCATTCATTCTATGTCTTATCAGTGGCCATCTGTTCATTGATAAGTCTGGTTCTCATGTGCAGTTGTTATGTCTACCCCTGCTACGTAATCTCCATGCATGTGGGTAGATGAGGTGGGGCGGCACTATTTTGACTTTCTTGTATCGCGAGCTCTACAGGACTATTAGACCAGATGCACGTGAGATAGCTGGGCCATTGATATTATTATAGCTTTAGATTTTGGAGCATTTACACATCGAACGACCAAATAGGATACTCCCAATGATAGAAGCCCACTAGCCAGTGCTGGAAGATGATACAATAGGCCATGGCCCATTAGGTAAGGATGATGTTGGTATTGAGGGCTCATTTAGCGAGATACAGCACGATCCGGCTGATCTACTTGGATGCAGGTAGATAACCACTAGCACTGATTTTTTATGATAAATGACTAAATGATTTTATAGAATAACATATTGATTTTATTTTGAACAGGTGGAGGACTCGACTGACCGGTGTATGATTTCTGGTACTACACATAGTCATATACTATAGGAATCAGCTTGATCTATAATATGATGATTAGATGGTATAGGTCCCTTACACATCGAAGATACTTGCCACATTGCTTGAGATATGTCAATTGGATCAGCATGTATGGAGGAAACGCACACCTCTCATTTGCTTCAACATCGTGGAGATCTACTATTTGGAGTGCATGATGCGATAGTTCGACATGCATCAGGACTTCCCCCTATCATGTGACACTCAAGAGAGCCTCCATAATGTAGATCGATGAGGGTGGCATCGCCATGATTGGGTTCGACAGCATCGGAAGCATATTGATGCATGAAAGTAGTAGGAGGATTTGATTATGGATGGTCCACTTATGCCCGATTCCCATTATGGATTATTATGATCTACATCTACAGTGGTATAGGAGCATCACTAGGCAATTTATTTCACCATTAATGAGGGATCAGTCCGAGATAAGATTCCATCTATCAGGCAGCATGATAGATATTATATTAAGTACATTTTGCTTTTATCTCATTTTGGTGACGTCATTATTATTTGGCCTTCTTAAATAACAAATATTTTTTCTTTGATACTGATAGCTTGAGAGAATGACGTCACTATACTATCGGGTACAGAGCGGCTTCCATTCAATCATCATTGGATGTAAGAATCAAGTACTTATCGATGTCATGGATGGCCTTGTCGATACTATGCGAGTCATCTCAAAGGATAGATGATTTTACATTGCACCATCGATGGATGATTCTAGTACTTCATCATATACCCAACACACCTCATTTTCTACCTTCTTGAACTTCGACCTCCATATAGATGAGCCTAGAGATATATCATACTGACCCGATGAGCACCATGTCAATCATACACATGGAAGGGCCAGAGATGGGGGTAGACTAAGAGTTTTCAAAGGCAGACGTTAGGCACATATTGATAGACTGAGCATGACAATACCTTCCTCCCCATCAATCGATACCGTGCTTGAGCCATCACATCGTCGGTTAGAGGTGACGCACGTCTATGAGAGACGGACACGGAGGAGCCCTGAGTATTTTAGCATATACATCTCTCGATAGTTATATTGGTTGTACTTTTTTTTGGCTAATAAACTTTATAATAATCAAATATTATAAAAATATTGATTTAAAATTAATGTTATACATTTTTTTAATTTGAATGCACATGATATAATTTCCATTGGTTGCATAAAAAAATTATTATCGATCTTGATATAGGTTATATGGTTGAAGTTTAGGATTGTCTATCATTATTTATCATAGAATTGGTTGTGAATTCCATTACACTAGTATAAGCCATATGTAGTGCACATCAATGGAGATCTCCTTAGTTGAAAGCTTCATGCATCACTCAGGAGTTTGCTTTTAATAGTAGAAATAGATATGTGCAATTCCATAGCTTGATTTTAAGAAAATACATTTCATGAAAAATGAGAGGTTTTTTTTTTCATAAAACTTATGTCCAGATACCATATACTACGTGTCATGTGGATATAGGCTTCATGATATTATTAAATAAGAATTAATATCGTTAGGATGTTCGAGATATTGCATAACCCTCTATCTAAATTTTTAAGGCTAGAAAGGCCAGCAGGTGTGTGGTAGCGATTGCTTTTCCCAACCACAAACCCATCATGATCCAACCATCCACTGGCATCTACTCAAAAAGCCATGATCCAATCAGGCAAAAGTAAAAAACTATTCGTTAGTGATCTAGAAAGCCAATGATCTAATTCCAATCTTTCGCTTCTAATTTGCATCACCACCTCAAGAAGTCATGTTTTCCTCTTGTCCTTCTCCTCTCGCTCTTCCCGTCTCAATCAAGAAGGGCTTGGCGGCTTCCCTTAATGGCCCGAAGGCATGAAAACTCCTCCATGGGATAAGAAAAATAGTACTGGTGATTGTTAATATCGACAGTGATTAGGAAGGGAAGGATGGCCGACATTCCTTCCTTCCCTTTAGCACGCAACTGGATAGGGAGAGTATCAAAGTCGCCCTATGGTAGGGTGACTTATAGAGTCGCCCTATTCGACTTATAAAGTAAGTCGCCCTATTCGACTCATAGAGTCGTCCTATAATAAGGCGACTTATAGAATCACCCTATAATAGGATGACTTATTAATTAAGTCGTCCTACAATAAGGTGATTCTTTATTGCTGATTACTCCTCTCATATGGCATAGAGGGTGGTGAGTCAGCACATAAAGTCGTTCTTTGAAATGACTTTGATTTGGATAGTATTTTTATAAAAAATTTGGAATGGATACTATTTTGATAATTACTTTTAAATTGAGCATTATTTTGATAAAATTACCTGCTCTATAGTAATAAAAAAAATAGTATAGAATAAACTTGACCTTAACCCTTAGTGACTTTAGGCTTCACCCATGGTAAACAATAAGAATGGAGGACAAATACAAATTATACAAATAGAATAAACATAAATTATCACAAAATAAACAAAAAAGTCTGCAAAATAAGAATAAAATGATCACAAAATAAATAGAAAACATGCATGTCTGCTTACTGCCTTACACCCCTCCAAAAATAAATACAAAAACCTTTAGAATAAGTAGAAATTCTGCAAAATAAATATCTAATTACCTGTGGTGATAAACAGAAGCAATGCATAAATAAATACTAAGTTCAGATGGCCAACCATAGCTCATTGTACCTAGTTGTTCTTGACTCAATCCAACTTGTGTAATAGAGCATGTTCTATTTTCTGATTTCATTAAAAAACAATGATATTTCTTGAAAAATGATGTTTGCTTCAGACTTCCAGGACAAATTTAGTCATATTTCATACATGCATCTTATCAAAGGAGAAAAAGAAAAAAAAAAGGAAAAGACACGATAGAGAACAATGTCTATCGTGCAATTCACGCTTATGTCCTCGTCGATAAACCAATCCAACCAGGAAAGAATGCAATAACACGCAAATTACTGAACACAAACTTACACAGAACTAATACTTGTTCACAACCCTACACGTTCTCCTGATCTCACCCTGATCTCCAGTGAGAACTTCGATGGATCCCATCTTCACCATGGCTGCCGCAAAATTAGCAGCCCAAGCCCGTGGCCTCTTGGCATTGGCATCCACCAGCCTCGACGTCAATGCGCTGGTGTGCAAGGTCTGGTCTGATGTCAGCAGCCCTCTGCCCTTCTGTAAGTTCTTGTAGTACTGATAGTCCAACCGATTCGGCGTCACCACATCCAGGTTAACCGTCGGATCGCTTCCAGCCCGCGAGCATTTAGACCTCAAGAAGGTGGCAAATTTCCGGTCCATTTTCGCATCCTGCCGGCCGGTGGCGTTGAGACGATCAGCGAACGACGAGCAGTGGGAGACGCCGAACGAGTGGGCTCCCGAGAGCGCGACCATTTCATCAAGACTGAGTCCCTTTTGAGCGAAGCTGTTCGCCAGCTGAACAGCATTGAAGAAGAAAGGGGGAACGTTGGAAAGGACTTCGGATTCGATGGAGACTCTTCCATCACGCCGGCCTGCCGGAACGGCGTATTTGATGCCACCAGCGAAGTAGGCGGCATCGCGAGAGGCGAAGGTGAGGATATCAGCACAAGATACCGTGGATGGACACGCGGACTCGATTCTTGCCTTGGCTTCATCGATCACCTCAAACCCTCGTAGGCTTGGGTTATTCGCCGGGGATTCCTTCTCAGAAGGATTGCCAGGGGTTGAGTCGAGAAGGACCGAAGCATCGCAGCCCTGGATGAAGCATAACGAGAGAATTAGCTCATTATAGATTATTGCACCACGGAAGTGGTGTTGATTCCACATTTATGGGCAGTGGCAGTTTGGATCATAAGAACCAAAGGAAAGATTTAAAGAGGATATATTGAACTGACCCTAACAAAGCAGTCATGGAAGTGCATCCTGATGAGCCCGGCACCGATGCCTGGATTATGGATCATGGCCTCGCGCACGGTCTGTCTCACAATGTTTTCCGCTGATGGGCATTTGTGTTTATAATAACCAACTTTTAGGGAAGCCAACGATACTTGGAACATGGCCTGGATGGCCATGATGCAGAGAAAGCATGAGGTGCAGGTGGGCATCTGAAACCCAGCTCTTCTCATCTTGTGCGCTAGCTTTGTGTAGCAGATGCGAGAGAGAGAGAGCAGTTGATGGAGAAGAGCAGCTATGATACCTTCGTATTTATAGGTGTTTGGCAAATAAAGGGGATGGATGGTTTGAGGTAAGTTTACCAAGTAAACTGGAGAAGGAAGAAGCCTGGAACATTGCAAGCACAAGTTCAGCAGCTTGACCAGTTCTTTCCCTTCAATGGTTCCATTAGGTTGCGCGTCCAACGAAAAACCAACAAGGGGTACAGTCGTACCGAAGTGTGAGGCTTTCAAGTTGCAATATAATAAAGGTTAATAGTAAGATTGGCACCTGCCGTCCTGCATGCATTTTCTATATCCATAGCAAGTGGCAGAAGGTAGATATGAGACCAAGTCATTTGCACCGCATTGTTTCCATACTGTCTAAACCTTTTTTTTCCAAAAAAAAAAAAGAAATAAAAAGGGAAAAAAAGAGCGGGGTTATCATTCATGAGTAGAATAAAACTGCGTCTGAAATCTGCGTTGAGTGTTTAGAATACTTTTTTTTTATAGTTGACTCTATCTAATATATAGAATGTTCCTTTTTTCCTCAGTGAGCATCAAGGTGATTTCTTGGAGCCAATCTCGTGTCTTGACATTTAATTTGATTACGTACAAGATGACTGTTTCTCGAGAGATCGAACAGTTGAAGATCTTATGATGAGCATTGAATATGATAGCTCTCCCATGCGCAATTAAAGTTCAAATGATGATTCCTTAAGGGGAGTTGACATCATCTTAAATGGGAACGTTTGAAGTTTGGACAAGAAAGAAACGCGTGCAGCGGCGGCCGTCCAGGGAAGGGGAAGGAAATATGCATGTAAGATAATTGTTTGTGGGTGCGTGAAGAAAATCATCATGAGCTGTGATACTACTTGCGACCATGTCATTAATTTATTATTATGATCTTGCAACCTGCTACTGATGCCAGCTGTCTTGTAATGTGGCGTGTTGTCAACCGTAGGCTTTGGCGTGGTCCATTGGACCTGGTCCAAGTAATATAATTAGACGTCTTGCAGGCCATCCAGCCAACTTTACACTTGTCGTACTTTATTTTAGTTTACTTGTTACACAATCAACGCCACTGCGACTTACAGGGGATCCGTCCACATCGTCTTTGATCGCACACTAGCAATGAAGTACTTCAAGCATGCCTAGGGAACGACCAAAATATCCTCAAAGTACACATGTTCACCAAGGTTGTCAAAGAATCCCATGTCAGGCTCTTAGTCGATCGCGATATGGATTCTCTTACCATATCCGTCCGCTCTTATAAGCTATCACCAAAATCCTTCAGAGCCCTTTAAAAAGGGCCATTACTTCAGGTGTGGATACTCAAGCCACACCAAGAGTCTTTGTAGGACTCCGATCGTGTGCTTCAGCTATCACCACTTTGGCCATTAACCGATGTTGCCGGACCTCTCACCGCACAACAAAATTCTACCCACCAATCTTCTCCAAATGCCCACACCTAACAAAACCATATTCCAGCCATAGTCAACATACATCCCCCTTAGCTACCGCAACAATATCATCCTTACCTTTAAAAGTATTTGGTTGGAACATCAAAGTAGATGATGTTGCAATGACTCTTGCCCTTAAAGTGAGGGTTCCTAACTCTTAGCTAGACAACAAGAAGGCTTTCCAAAAATAACACATTCGTGTTGTCCTACCGTTCAATGGAAACCATCTAGAGTTTAATGGCTCTAGGTCATATTAGAGGAGATGGCTTCACTCTAAGTATGAATTATTAGGGCCAAACTAGCAGAGGAGTTCCTCACAACCTGAGGCACAAGATCTCTATGAGCCTCATCAACTTATCCCGATTTGCTAGTCCATTGAGATAATTGCCAACATCATCTCAGGCTTTAAAAAGCCTCTCCATGCTAGTAGGACAAGCAGGCATTGAGAAGATTTACCTAGCTTTGACGTCCAATTCTTGTGTGAGGACATTAGAGATATTCCATCGGTGGTGACATTATAGTGGGGTTGTTCACATTTTAGGTAAAGATCTAGATCAATTACATAAGCTCATTCAACCTAAGAGATGATACAAGTTCTTCCCAAGATAATGATCATGGTGCAGCAGAGGATGATGATGAAATGGACTTTTGGTCTAGTTCAATAGGCCAAACTACAGATCCAAGAAACTAGTGCTGATCCTACTCTAATAACAGTTCGTTAGAGTGCAAGAATCCATGTAACTAAAGAAGCTCAAATCTTAGATGGCCGATGATAGACATAGTGGCAATATCCCACTCCTTCCCCACCACCCTAAACACCCTAGGGCATGAGCCCTCTATTAATCTTAAGGGAGCCGTGACCACCCTCCTACTACATAGCTTATCCCCTAGCCACTTCATCCCTTCAATGGTCATCTCAATGGCCTATTATCCTATGGCTATCCTAACACCCCTACAATGTTCAAATTCAAACATGGATATGCACCTACCTGTTCTAAAGGGCTTGGTGCCAAACACATCTCATGGCCTCAAATCGCCACCTCTAGCCACTCTAACAATTGTTATTATGATAGACGAACCTAGTGATAAGGATTTCATTTTAGTGACCATTGGGCAAGTCTTTGCCATCATTTTGAACCATCTTAGCATGTTAGAGGACCCAGGCATTGCCATCCAAAAGCAAACCCTAACTTTTAGCCCTTCTTCCACTAAAAGAAGCCCTAGACTCGAAAGAAAGAAGATACAAAAGCTAAGATTAGAGGAGCAAAACTTGAAAGAAGAGGACATCTTGTTCATTAACTCTTTAGTGACTGGTGACCTCATATGTCTTGGATCCAAATGTGGCATCAAACTCTAGTTGGGTTGCTTGATAGATCATGTTCAAAAGATGAAGACCTTGGAGCTCATAAGATGAAAGAAGCCAACTCTTGCAGTTGTGGTGATGACTGCAAATTGAAGAAGTCCAAGCTTTTTCGATTGTCACCCCTCAAAATTGTTATTCCTTCATGCACGTAGTAGCTTATCTAAGCTCTCATTTGGAGCTCCTAAGAACTACGACAATGACCTTTTTACTGGTCACCTATGCTGGTTCTATCAAATTCTACATCTATTCCTTTACAGACTGTTGGGTTTTATGGATGAAATAACAATGTTATGTTGGAATGTAAGAGGCCTAAGATAGCAATCCAAAAGAAGAGTGGCCAAGCAATTGATTCAAGAATTTAAGTGTTCTATCATCTATCTTGAGGAAACAAAATTAAAATCCTTTGACATCAATCTTTTACATGCAACTTGTAGTACAAATTTTGATAAGTGGCAAGTTAAAAAGGCCAATTGATCTTCTTGAGGTATCCTCATAAGCTGGAACCTTTTAACAATATAAAAAGATTTCTACACTCGAGAGACTTCAACATTAGCACCCAATTTATCCTACCAAACAACAATCTTCGATGGCCAATCACAAATATCTACTGGCCTTATAAGCAATACGACTGATGAAGGTTCTTTGAAGAACTAAAATCAATAAAATGGCTTGTCATGGAGCCATGGATAATCATAGGAGATTGATGTTCCCAAAAGACCGTTTGAAAGATTGGATTTTAATGACCTTGAAGTCATCAAAATTAACCCATCTAGTAGAAAATTTAAATGGTCAAACTTTAGAGAGAGGGTGTTCTCAATGAGGTTAGATCGATGCTTCATTAGATGTGAGGTGACAATTTTCCACTCACCTCTCTCTTCCCTACTAAGAGTAACATTTGATCATTTACCCTTGCTTTTGTCCCAACACTCACAAACTCAAAAAAGCACTGCATCACAAAAGCCATTCCCTTTTGAGAATTATTGGTACCAGTATATTGGCTTTGATAATTTGATCAAAACTTGGTGGGAGAATGCTCCATGTTCCTTAGACACTACTATACATTACTAATCGATAAGCTTTACTTTTTGAGGAAAAAGCTTAGATAATGGAGCAAGAGCAATGTTGGAAATATATTCAACAAAAGAAATGAGTTGATTTCTAAAATTAATGAGTTAGATAAACAGGAAGACGAAGGTGACCTAAGTGCGAATGAACTCCAATAAAGAAGCTCTATCAGAGACTCAATAGAAAATTACATCAACCAGGAGGAAATATAATGGAAGCAACTATCCAGAAATTATTAGAAGGATAGGATTGTAACACCAAATTCTTCCACATCTATGCGATCAATTATTGGCATAAAAATGAAATTCTGGAAATCATGGGCAACATTCTTATGAATTAAAGTGATCTCCATGAAACCTTCTTATCATTCTATACATCTTTACTGGGTTCAAGCAATAGAGAGCAAGTTGGAGTCGATTGGGAAAAACTTTACTTGAAAGGACCCATAGACCTCTACTTCCTAGATGCTGAATTCAAGGAGATAAGGAATGCTATATTTAGTTTCACCAAGGATAAGGCCCCAGGACTCGATGGATTCTTGGTCTCATTCTATCAACACTATTGGAAAATAATAAAACAGATCTTATAGGGTTCTTTCAAGCAGTGAATAATGATATAGCTGATCTCTCAAAATTAGATTACTCTCATATTGCCCTCACACAAAAGAAGAGCGAGAGCATAATGATTAGGGACTTCAAACCCATTAGTAGTCTAGAAAATTGGATCATTAAGATCCTCTCTAAGCTTTTGTCTCTCATACTAAGCAAAGTCATTAGCCACTTGGTAGCTCCCTCTCAAACGGCTTTTGTTAAAGGCTCTTATATTTGAAAGTTATATTATGGCTAATGAGGTCTTAAGCCACTATAACAGAACCAAATCCAAAGAGATTTTAAACAAGATTGACTTTGAAAAAGACTCTGATAGCATTTCCTGGGATTTCCTACTTGAAATGTTGGCAAGGAGAGGTTTTGGAACCAAATGGTCACATGGACATCCAATCTTTTCAAAACTGCAAGCTCGGCTAGCTATTACCATTAATGGTATAATGCACAAATAGCTTTCTAATAAAAGGGGACTCAAACAAGGAATCCTCTTTCCTTTCTCTTGTTTATTATTATTGCTAACACACTTGATCAAATCCTTGAGCTAGCATCATCAAAAAACCTCATCGTTGGTATTGGCCTAAAGGATTCTATGGCCATGGTCCAATGTCTCTAGTACACAAATAACATGGTGATCTTCTGTCAAGTCTCAAAAAAATAGCTCAAAATGATGAAGTTCATACTATATGGCTTCAAGATGCTCTCTGGTTTAAAGATTAACTTTCACAAAACATAATTGATCGGATTGGGTCTTTCACCAAGTGAAATCTCAGGTAGTGCATCAATTCTAGGATGCTTACCAACTAAACTATGGTGCATATACCTTGGGATCCCACTTCATCGAAAGTCCTTGAGGCTTACTTATTGGAGATTTCTACTAGATAAAACTAAGTGTAAACTCATTGACTAGAAGTGTAAAGTTCTCTCCTTGGCTAGGAGATTAATCCTAACAAACATCATGCTCAAGGCAATCCTTGCACATTGGATGTCTATTCTACGGGTCCCTACCTCAATTATCAACACCATCAGCAAGAAGTGTCAGGCCTTTCTATAGGGAGACTCAAATATCTAGCAAACTGAAAGCAAATTTGCTGGCTAAAGAAGCAAGATGGCCTAGGAATCATTGACTTTAAGGTACTTGTTGTTCCAGATTCCCAGCTTGGGTCAGATTGGCTAGAGTTGGGCAATGATCATACAATGGCAATGGCCAGACCTACAAAATAAGTTTCAAATTGGGGTTAGCTCCAGTGAGGACTCTCCAACACTTAAGTTAGGGATTTTGCAAAATCAATGGGAAGGAGCATAAGGGAGAGAGAGATTATATATCTTGCGGGTTTCCTGGTCACCTCTATACATAGATCGAGATGAGATCCATAATAGAGAATAGTTATGGGAGGTTATCCTGACTTTTTCGAACATGTCATTCTAAAATTTTGGCCTAATTTTCTAGGATTCGATGGTTGTGTTTGCCTTATCCAGCCCACGGCCAACTATTCCCAGCAGTTGTGTAGTTTGAAGGGATACATGAGATCTCTTGATAAATTCTTCTAAATTTATAGATCAATGCAAGGGTCATCACAAGCACGGGTCGGTGACTCGATGTGTGCGGGTGACCGAGGCATAGACCCACAACTGATGCATGGAGGTTAGTGGAGATATAGGTCAATGGCCTATGCATGCACCAATGGCTGACCCCTGGGTCAGCAATTAAAGTTTGCTGATGTCCTTCATTTGGCTATCAAAGATTCCATCCATAACATACATTCCAAACTCCTGAGTCTGAGCCAAAATAGGATTGGACAAAGAGAGTATAATTAGATCAAGTCCACTGAAGACATGTGTTGCGCCTCCATTCCTTGGGCAAAATGGCATTTTTATGGCTTTTAGGTAGGCAAAATTGTCACACCAGGGAGTTGGTAGAATTTGCGGAGATGTCAGATGGTAATTATTAAAAATTTGATCAGATTTGAGGCATCACGTGCATCTTTAGAGACATGCTCATAAATGCACCATCCAGAAAAATCTCTTTAACCATTCTAGGGATGCCATGCAACAGTCATCTATTGGCTATAGCTGAATTGATATATCATCAGGGCTGCCTAGAAAGATTATAAATACAGGACCATCCTTTCTCTTGTCACCTTTCTTGCTTTTTTCTTCCTTATGACTTTGATGCTTCTCCTAGGAAAACCAAAACCACATTAGCAACCTCTTGCTATTCTTTCAATTGAGTGATTTCTGGCCGAGCAAGTTGATTCTGCAAGCTCATCCCTAGTTTTCCTCCATTTGGTTTTCACTTTTGTATTAGGTGCCCGATCATTATCCTTTTTTCTTTCGCTTATTTCCTTTGATTCCTTTTTTGGGTTGGTTCCTTGTCCCTTAATCTTAAGATAGGTGGATTGGAGAACATGGTAGGAGACCGATCGATTTGATCTTTCTTTTCCTGGGGGTAACCCCGGTGAGTCAGATGCTGGATGCTAGATGCGAGGATGAGAGTCTTTTGTGTTTGGACAATATCATTCGATATTGGATCTGGATGACCTTAGTTTGCTTCAGATCCAATGTGAGATTCCTTCTAAAATTGAGTTGGAACTCCCAGGATCAAGCAGTTGGGTTTGTAATGCTCCCCCTAGTTGGCTTGCTCTATATACGAAGTCGTTCAGGGCTGGACTCAGGCTTCCTCTTCATCCCTTCATTATTTAGTTTTTCAAATTTTTTGACATAGCCTTGAGTTCGATTATTTTGAACTTTTGGCGATTCATCCATGGCTTCTTAGTTACCTACTTTCTAGCTGAAATCCAACCATCTATATCCCTTTTTGAGCCTTTTTACCCTCAAAAGGCATCATTATGCCAATGATTGGTGGTATGTCTATTAGATGTATGTTCTAGAAGCCAATCTTGGCTGACACATACCTTTCTCTAGGATATATTTTTATATTTGATGGACAATTTTTATTATCATTCATATTGTATGTGTCCATGAATTATCCTAGAAAATAACAAAGATGATTTTGTATATTCTCAAATTAGTAAGAATTTAAGACAAACATTATTAGTGTTAATTTTTAAATACTTTCAATTGAAAGATCATCATAGAGGATAATGATCAATCTAGTTAGATTAGTGCATGGATCACCACCCTTTTAGGTAGATAACTCTTGAATCTATAATGTGGAGACACTAGGATGAGAGTGCAAGTGGCTATTAGAGAATAACTTGCACTAAGTGTAATCAATATGAGAAATCACTTGGATGTCTGCTCACTTATCAGTGGTTCTCTTAATGTTGTAGTGGTATGACTGGTCCTTTGACCTGTAGTATGTTGGCTATTCACAATGACGCTACTTAGTTTGACTGTATATTTTCTTGATCCCTAGCCATTCGGTTTCTTATTGTGTATGTTGGCAAAAATGTGTTCAAGTTTGCTATTTGAGTAGGATACATCTAGATTCAATCTATCGATCTTAGTAGAAAAGAAGTAGTCCTATGCAATTTATGAGATTGAGTTCAGAAAGTCTCTGATTACAGCAAGTATAAATACTAGAAAATTTTTTTTACGGGATTCACAAATAAACTCGAGTCGAACCAATCTGACATATAATTGATGATGAAATTTAACGAGTTCTTCATGACCTCCATCTAGTTGAGACTCACGATAGAGAGACTATATTACATGGTAATTGCACCTAGGAGTTTATTCTTCTATTCTACTGGATTGCCACTATATACTGCTAGGCATCACTAATAGATTTTGAGAACTCATCAGGATCATTTTGGATTAATGATTCTTGTTGAGGTGAGTTAGAATTATTCTAGTCCATCAAAAAAAGTTTCAATGATATTATGATGAAGATCATGGTATACCTCACCACCAAATAGAATAGAACCTGAGGAGTCACATACAAAAAGAGCTTGACCTAATCAATGGCTTGGATCCAATTCAAATTATCAATTGAATTGATAGTTCAAATTTGAAAACTACTAATTTGTAAGTGTTACAGATGTAGTAACTACTAATTGTTAGTAGAGAAACTTAATTGCAAGTATTGTAATTTATTTGGACCTGATTAAATTATAGATCAAGTTCTAATTAATTTAAAATAGATTTAATTTAATGAGGATTAACTTAATTTAAGACTAATTGGATTTAATTATCCAAGTTAGACTTGGATTACAATCTTGATTAGATTAGAGTTGACAACCTTTTCAAATTTGATTTGAATCAAGCTTGAATCAGATTCAAAACGAATCAAATTTGAAATCCAATTGAATCAAGAAGCCAACCACTCTCTCTAAGGGATCCTTTCTCATATTTCATGTAAAAAAAGAGAGGAATCACATGGAAACACGCATCCCTTGCCCCTTGCATGCAAGAAGGAAAGGGGCACCAATAGTTGGCTTTAAATTCTAAAATTATATCAATAAATTATTTAGATAATAAAAAAATATTTATAAAAATAAAAATATTAATTAAAATGAAAAATGTTTGCACATGAATAATTTGCGTAGGCAATAATGATAATTGCCTATGCTTACTACAGTGAAAAGGATAAAGGCGATGCTAAAAAATGATTTTGCCGATGCTAATAAGCATCAAAAAAATCACTAACGATACTTCAAAAAGCATTGCAAAAGCATCACATATGTGAGAATGAAGATAAAATATGCTGATGCTTTTTAAATTCATTGAAAGCTTTTCTACTGATATTTTAAAGCATCAAAAATATAAAATTTTTTGGTGCTTTTTAGCATCATTAGTGATAATGACCCCTGCATTGTATCAAGATGCTTTTTAAAAGCATCGCCAAGTAACATACCAGCGATGCTTATAAGTATCATTAATCAGTTCATTAACGACACTTATATGCATCATCAATTTTTTTAACATAAAAAATATATATAGAAAATACAAATACAAAAATTTTTGTATAAAATTATATCAATTATTACAATATAAATCTATACAATCACCACCATTTACATCAAAAGCAAACACCAATAGCAAATTTATACCAAAAGATATTATTTTATATAAATAAAAATAAAGTACAATCAAAAGTTCAACAAACTAAAAGTATACAGAAAATATGCGTTATAACAAAAATAAAATGATGTCAATCATCTACAGACAGATAGTCATCGCTATCTCCATGAATGCCCAACATACCACCATTTCGACGGGTACCTGATGTGCCGAAAGCCTACAACAAACATATAAAAAGCTTGATTTATAAATCTATATATAAAAATATATTAAATATTAAATTAATATAAAAAATATATTTAATAATATGTGTTTATCTGAGATGGAGCATATATCTCTAATAAAGATGTAAGCCAATTAATCTATCCCCTCATGGCCTGCATCTCAACCGACTCTATTGCATCTCTTCCGTCTCAATGACACAACTCTATCTAATCTCCTATATCTCCATGTTAAGTCTATGGATGCATGAATCATGAGCATCTGCTGCAGTATTCTACGTATATCTACTCACCATAGATAACTAAGTAGGGGTCATGACTCCTACTCCATAACCCTACTTGACCATAGCACTCTGGTCCGATCAACTTCGTGAACACCTTAGCCTCAATGTGGCTCTGCTGCGTAGATGTTGTGAACTCATCCTCATGCTCAGGAATGAGAGATATAGCCCTCTCCTATATTTATTTTAAAAATAAGAGTTATATATTAATAGCTAATAAAATCAAACTAAAATCATTGCATAAAATAGAATAAAAATAATTTCATACATATAAATCCCTCAACTCATCTTGAATAAAAGTACCATTATGATGAGTATGAGTCATCTGATAAAACTTCACTTTACTGGATTCGCTCCCATGCTCATCCACCTATATAAATAATTTTAATTTTAAGTAAATAGTTATAACAATTTTTTAAAAAAAGATATGAGTATCATGATACATACATGGTCCATCATACATAATGATGTTAGTTTTATAAAAAAATATAAGTATTTTAACATAAAAATTATAAGTTAATTATGAAAGTTTAAAGAACATATGAACTCCTATTAGAGTTGTGCATAACTCTTTGACCTTGATATATGAGGAACAGACTGAGTTGCTCGTACAGCTCTACTAATAGCAGAATAAGTCTATAAAATAAAGTAAATAACTTATTATATATAATATATAATATATAATATAAATTAATATTTTTATAATATATTTTAAAAAAATGATAATAAATCAATAATGTACCTGTTCCCTTTTGGAGAACCAATAATGAACTAGCTCTATCTGCTAATGAGGGGATACATCAAGAGGATAATTCCTAACAACCTCCTCCTCTGTCATACCCTATCTTATATAGTCTCTCTTCAATTATGCTCTATATTTTTTTCATTTATGGTTGAGAGACTTCATTATAAAATCATGAGTGAATGAAGAAAGTACAAACTTGCTCTACAAATAAAAAATATATTAAATTAAATAAATTATGTAAGTATTTAACAATCAATATACAGTATGAAATTTAATTCATTATCTCTACAACTCTAAGGAGCTCAACTTTGTATGTTGGAAGCATGTCATTCCATTTTGCATAGCCCAACGAACATAGCTAAGGCCTCCGAGCAACAGTCCCCAAAAATAAAGTTAATAAGCTAGCAGCTTTCTTAACTAGCTAACCTAGCTGATTGCACTCCATAATAATTCTCTCGCCCTCATGCATCTGTCACACATCTCGTACTATTATGGATCCATGTTTGGGGTGTACTCTCCTGAATCCTTCTACAAAAAATACATAAAAATAATGAAATATTGAATATACATAAAATAAAATGAAAGACATTATATATCCTGAACATGTATCTCATCATTTGCCTGATGAATAGGAGGATCGTGCTATGTTGATGATGGAGGATAGGGCTCGAAATGCTGTATAGCTGAACTAGTCTCAGGCTGCTACACTGAAGAAGAGGTACCAATCTCTATTTGTGAAAATTGGACCTCCACACTAGTATATCGTTCCCAATGATGCATGATGTCACCTAGTATTTACGTAAATAAAAGTTAGAATTAGTTACCATAAATAGCAATCTAACATAATAATTAATGCAAATTATATACTTCATAAATATTTATTACTAATAACAATCAAGCAATAGTATTTCCTTCAAATTCTATCCTAATCAACATCATTGTAGCATTTAAATCATCAGTTAACATAAAATTATAGGGCATACATTGCGTATAAGTGTCATCATCATCATTCTTCACTTGGTTTTTCATATCATATAAGTCTCTAGGTTTCATTTTGATGACAGTAATCTAATCATTATCTTTTACATCTTGTACATAAAATACTTGACGAGCTTGAGATGAAAAAATGAATGGATCATCCTTCAATAACACACCAGTGTGTATCAACCTTGAAAAATTTATAAGTGTAAATCTATTTACATCTTATTGCAAACACCTTGGTGAGTTTATGTCTATCTAATCACATCTAAATAATATTACTTTAAATTTTTCATAATAATCTAACTTACAGATATCTTTAAGTGCACCATAATAGGATTTTCCATCCGCTTCCATCATAACATTGCTATTATGTGTTTTTCTAAATTTCTCATACTCTTAAATATAAAATTCAAAGCCATTAATAAAAAGAATTATTATATCTATTCGCAATCTTGTTAGATCTTCGAGCAAAGGCTATTAATTCATCTAAATTATTTCTCTCCATCATCTTTAATACCTAAAAATAAAAAATAATATAAAGTATTGTTGAGTTATCTGATATTAAATATGTATCAAAAATTAATGTATCTCTTAATTAAATATAAATCAAACCTAATTCGAAAGCCACATTGGGAATAACTCAACCAACCATCATTGTTCAATTCTTGCATTAGGACGAATGTTATGATTGGCTTGTCGCTGATAAATTAAAAATTTATTATATAAAATATAAATATAATTTAAAATATTATATCTGATATAATATTTAAATTTTTATGACTTGAATATATTAACCTGTGATAGTTAGATATTATGTCACTATGAAGTAATACATAACAATGTGCTTGTGCTAAGAATTTTTGATTAAGTATAATACTTTCAATTTTTTTAATAATTTTTTTAGCAGTTGAGAACTTATACAATTCTGCATTCTCTATAAAGTCATTATGCTATTGAGGTTGACTAAAAATAGACTCTACACCTTGAAGATATCTTAAACAAAATATTAAACATTCATCAGTAATATATCCTTCAGTAATCGAGCCCTTGGGATAGACTCTATTTCGCACATAATCTTTAAGATGCATAAAATACCTTTAAAAATTAAATATTTATTAAAAAATAGGTATGACATTATTTTTAATAAAATTATTAAAATATTTAAGGTTTATGATAGTATCTTTCAATAGGATACATCCATCTATAATATACCGATCCACCAATTTTAACTTCTAAAACTAGGTAAATAAGCTGATGTACCATACTAGTAAAAAATCTAAGAGAAAAAATATTTTCCATCTGGCAAAGTGTAAGTATAATATCGAACTCCAACTGATCAAGTTCTTGAGGATCAATAACTTTCGAACATAATGCTTTAAAAAATGACGATAATCAAAGTACAACTACAATAACTTGTTTCGCTAATGATGATCTTAAAGCTATTGAAAAGATATCTTACATCAATATGTGACCATCATGATTTTTAAAATTTGAAAGTTTTCGGTCTTTTAGATACACACATCATAAAATATTTGATGTATATCCATCAGGTACCTTGATACTTTTCAAAACTATCAAAAAATTATCCTTTTCTTGAGCAAATATGATGTAACATGCAGGAGACATATAAATTCTATCATTAGCAAGTATTTTAGGATAAAGCTCCTATCAGATATCCATTTCTTTTAAATTAAGACATGCCTTCATGTTATCTTTGCTCTTTTCATCAAGGTTTAAAAATATTCTAAGTAAATTATCACAAGCATTCTTCTTTATGTGCATGACATCGAGATTATGCCCAATAAGATTATGTTGATAAGTCAAAAAAAGATACTTCATTTTTTTATAAATATTTACTAGGCTATTATGTAGATGCTATCTATATGTCTTTCTCATTTTCATCCTCAAAAAAATTATCAGAATCTTGAAATACCTCTGTATCTATAGTACTAGTACTGACTTCTTCTGGTAATCCTTCATGCATTGAGCTTTCAATATCCTTCCTTTTTTTTTTAAGGACTTTAAGTTCTTACTATAGCTGTAATTGATACCATCTATTTGTCTATGAACATCAATTTTAGAAGTTGAAATAAGGGCATATCCCAATTCTATAGTACCATCAAACAAATATTTTTGAAATTGAAATGGATGATTTGCTTCCAACCATCTATGATGTCTCATGTAACAAAATTTATCTCTAAGTTTTAACTAAATTGAATGTATTGAATCTTCACAACAAGGACATGCAATCTGTCCCTTTGTTCTCTAGCCAGATAAATTGGCATATACTGAAAATTATGTATTGAATCATTAATAATCTATAATAAGTTGCCCATAGTTTAAAAATTTGGCCATTGTAAGCATCAAATGCATCAATGCCCTCCCACAACTATTTTAATTCCTCTATTAAATGTTGTAAAAAAATATCAATATGATTGCCTGAACCCTTATCATCTGGAATCACTATTGACAAGATAAATGAAGATTATTTCATGTACATCCATGGTGGCAAATTGTAAGGTATTAAAATGATTGGCCAAATGCTATAGGTAGAACTTAGGATCCGAAATAGATTGAAGCCATCAGAATTTAAACCCAACCTAACACTACGAACACCAAAGGCAAAATCAGGATGCCTATCATCAAATGCTTTTTAAGAAAGACTATCTGTTAGATATCTCAACATTCCATCTTTTGTACATTCCTTATCATGCCATCTTATTGATGAAGCTATTTTTGAGGATGCATAGATTCTTTTCAATCTAGGTATAAAAGAAAAATAATGCAGTACCTTCATCAATTTCTTTTTATTCCGCATTGCATCCATTTCATTTATTATATCATCTTGATCTTTTTTATGTGTTACCCATCGTGAAGATCCACATATATTGCATGATTCTTGATTAGCATTTTCATCCTGATATAACATACAGTTTTTCGGATAAACATGAATCTTTTTGTATCCAAGATTCAATTTTTTTACTACTTTCTTGGCTTCATAATATAATGATGGTAAACTAGTGCCTTCTAAAAATGCATTCTTTAATAACTTGAGCAATATGGTAAAACTCTTTCCAAACCATCTATTCAAATATTTTAAATAAAATAAATATACAAAAAAAATCTTAGAAAATTTCATACAACTCGAATATAATTCTTCATTTGCATTTTTCATTAAGATGTGATACCAAACTGTCTCATCATTAGATATATGTATAGGCTCCTCAACATGCATATGTTCTGTATGCTTACATTCATCAAACATCCCAACTGCTTCATGTGTACTATTGGATTCTCCTAAATTTTGAACACCAAGTCCAAAAGCGTCTATGATCAAATCCCTTATATCATTTTCTCTCACAGGATTATCTTGTAGGCTAGTGGATCCAAGATCAGTCAGGGGTTAATTACATGATGATGGCAATATAGATTCTCCATGAAAAATCCAATCAGTATAATCTCTTAAAAAATTATTTCATACCAAATATTCTTCAATAATTTATGGACTAGAAAAGAACTATTTACACATTTCCACCATAGATATAAAATCTTTTCATTCAAACTACTTTTCTCCATACCAAATTTAATGAAATCATGAACTCCATCTAAATATTCTTTACTATTTTTTGATTTATTTATCCAACTTTGATGCATTGTAGGATAAAAATAACCAAACTTGCAACTTATCTAAAAATAAAAAAAATTATACAATCAATATTAATGCAATGAATAAAAATATCAGTCATTTCAATAAAATCTAAAAAATAATAACTATTATAGATCATTATAATAATTGAAAACTTAAAAATACATCTAGATATGATATTAATAGTAAAATAAAAAATAATTAAATAGTTAAATACTATTTTATCATTTAAAATGGCTTACATAATAAATGCATGCTATCATCAACTAATAGGTAAAGAAGATCATATCCCATTTAGAAAATATATTAATTCTATAGATCAATTATAGTAATTAAATGATATGCAATAGGAGCCAAAAAAAATTTTGACAGTATTTTTTCTTAGTTCTTTCATATAGAAAGAATAAAAAAAATACTATCCAAAATTTTTTCGAACCCTCGGCATACCATTTAATTATTGTAATGATCTATAAAATTACTTGCATTTTTCAAACTATCCATACTGGATAATCAGTTAATCAATGTACATAATTCTTTCATCTATATAAAAATAAATAAATATACAGATATAATAGAATATGTATATTAATTAAAAGATGGATCTATGATTTTATATAATATAAATTTTATTAAAATTAATTTATAATTAAAATTGCCTGACATTTTTTATCAGTTTGAGTATGTAGGGCGCATGAGGGCTAGATGCTTTCGATGCTAGCTGGGACTAAGAGGCCTAGAAATGCTGGGCCAAGATCCAAGTCTCGTGCATATTAATTAAATGTTATGTACTGTATCATAAACTTTTAACAATGTAGTTAGATAATGATTTGATGACAACTAAATAACAAAACAGTCTAACCATCAAAAGCTAAGGCATCACAATTAAATCTAGCAATAATTAATAAAAATTATTAAAATATTATCCAAATCCTTCAACTTCTATACTTTCAAGCAAAGCAGTGCATGATATAACTAATCATTAACTCCCCCAATTGTTTATCCTCATCTAATCATATATCAAGATTAAATAAATTAAATAAAAAATAAGAATAATCTTTCAATCTATTAAACAAAATATAATGAGAGAAATAAATTACTTATAGTGGACAATAATATGAGAAAAGAAAAGTAGATATTATTTTCATCAAATACCTACATTCAATAAGAAAAATAAAAATTAGATAGTAATGAATATATAGTTTATCTATTTTAAATTATCCATAAAATATTCAAAAAATAGTTTTCAAATGATATATCGACGGTTGGAGAGCGAGGGGCGTGGATGAGCACCAGCAGCTATGAGGGGGTCTAGCGGCCAGAAAAATAGTAGAAGGGAGCACCACGATTGGAAGGAAGGCGGTGCTGTCGAGGAGCGAGGGGGCCTGACGAGCACGACCTGCTGTAAGGCACGAGTGGGGGCTTATCGGGATCGGGGAGGGAGGGCAGGCGGGCTAAGGTATGGGTGGGGGCTTGGCCGAGAATGGGGGGAGGGCAGGAGGGCCATCGGTCGGCTGGGTCGATGGCTAGGTGGTGGGGCAGTTGGGTGTGGTGTTTGGGGAGGGGCGGTGGGGTGCAACATCAGGGAGGGGGCATGGGGTGTGGGCATAGCAGCAAGGGGAGGGCTGAGGGGGTTATTTGCGGGGGCCGGGAGGGTCTTTTAGGCTCGCACAAATGGCTGCTGAGAGGGGGGATGGGAGGAGGGCCGGTAGGGTGGTCTTACGGAGCTTGGGATGGCGGCAAGTGCAGCGTGGACAGCAATGGATGCGGCATGGATGGACACGGCAGACGGGAGGGGCAAAGAATAGTGGTCAGGCTGCTGGCTTATCAGAGGGGGTGGGTGCAATGCCGGCGGTGGAGAATTAGCAAAGAATCGATGGAGATGGGGGCCAAGGGTGGGAAGGGATTAGGGCATGGGAGGAAGTGGCGGGGGCTGGGGGGGTGTGGATAGGTTAGGGAATGGGAGGAAGGATGGATGGGGATTAAGCAAATCTAATGATGCTTTTTAGCATCGTTAATTAACGATGCTAAAAAACCATCGACGAAGTCTAATTCTAACGATGCTTTTCTTAAAAGCGTCGGCATTGACCATCATCGAATTTTGTGATACTTTAAAGTGTTGTTAAGTCCACGACGCTTTTTAAAAGCATCGGTAGATCAACACAACTTGACGATGCTCATGAAAAGCATCGACAGAAAATAGTCGACGATTTCCATTTTTACTGTAGTGGCTTTTCCCTCATGTAGGTAATTAGGTATTGCCGATGCAAACTTAGCATCAAAAAATATTTTTATTTTTTATTAAATTATTTATTTTTATAAAATAATAACAATAATTACTAATGTAAGATTAAAATATAGGCAACTAGTTATTGCCTACGCAAATTTTGCATTGATAAATTATTTATGAAAAAATTAATAAAAAAAATATTTTTTTGATGCAAAATTTGCGTAGGCAATAACTAATTACCTATGCCTGTAGTTTTCGTAGGTAATTAGCTTATTGCCTATGCTAATCTAGCGTAGGAATATATTACTGATATTAATTTGTACGTCGATAATTATCATTGCTGACATAAAATTTGTGTCGGCAAATATTTGGAAATAAATTCCATCCAAATCCCTTTGCACTTTTCATTTTCCACCCCTGCCCTCCTATTTCTCTCGAGCCTGCTCCTGCGCTCTCTCCCTCCCTCCCTCAACCATCCTGCTCTCATCATCAGTCATCACCACCTCCACTGCTGCCATCATCGTCGCCGCCACTGCTGCTGCCGTCGCCGCCATGCCGCCACCCCGGAAAGGTAAATCTTTTTTTTGGCTCCATGGGGAAGGGAGAGCGTCGGGGGGAGGGTGTTATGGGGGTGCAGTTAGGTTCTCGGATAGGGAGGAAGGAGAGGGAAGAGGGGGTGTTTGACTTGGGTGGGGTAGCCACTGGCCGGGGTTGGTGGGCGTGATTGGAATTGGTGGCAGACCACCAGGGCCCAGAGGGTTAGGGGACAACTATCGGGGCCAGGGGCGGATAGCCGGGGGCCTAGGGGTGGAGTGGCCAGTATTTGCGGGGGTGGTTGTGGCATGCAGAGGAAGGAGAAGGAGGAAAAAAATAAAAGAATTATTAGTATTTTTTTATGGCAAATTTTAGTTTGACGTCATGGTCTAAAGGTTGTAGATGACTGATTGTTGACTTCTACTATAACATCCCATCCTTGATTCTAGGTGATGATGCCACACTCCACCCTTATCTAAAGCTTAAGAAGATTTCTAAACTATAGCTAAGCTGCAACATTATTTAAATCTGCTCAATACAATTATATCAAGGTCTTCCTCAATCAATATATATAATTTAATTTAACCTCTTAATCTACTAAATCAAATATCTTAATTTAACTTAACAATTCATATAACCAGCTTCAGGGTTTCAAATCACAAATCATATTTTACCCATACATTCTATTCATAAAACCATCCTTTTAATACAAGCCTCTCTAACAAACTATAACTTATACATGTAACAGTTTCTGGCTTAACTAACTCAACTGCATAATACATCTCAAATTATATTGCTTCTACAAGCCACTATCACCAAAATAGATCCTCCACTAGAGATGCTGATACACCTGCTGTAACATATGTCCAAACTCAGCTACTCCCAAAACTGCAATGAAAAAGAGTGAGGGGTGAGACTTTGTAGAAGTCTCGATGAGTGAATAATCCATCTAACATTGAAAAACAAGAATATTTAATTTTATATTTCAACATAACAATAAAAATTGAAATATAAGAATAGCTTTGGGTACTTCACAAAGCCAAATATGCTCCATCGGATTAATTCACAATATCAAATCATGCTATACCAATACAAGTTTTCTTCTCAGCTACTATCGACTGAATCCCAGAGTACTCCTAAGATAGTCGATAAGTAGTATGCTATGATGCCAAATGATGTAAATGAGCCTCACTAGGCATTTTGATACACTACCAAGCCCCACTGGATATTCACAAATATAGATTGTGGAGGTGCCAGCTTATGCCAATGCAAATGCTCATGCAATGTGAGGATGCACCCCATAGGTGGATCACTCCTATGGATAATATTTTCCAAAATCCAAACAAGTTGAATTTCTCCAAAAACTAAATAGTAAAAGTCAACAATTTCAATCCTTGCTTTTATGTTTGCACAAATACATATATAAGCTGAAGGATATCAAAGTTAATTACTTTCTAAAGTAAGTTATTTTCATAATAAAATACAATAAGTAAAATATCAAGGCTAGATAGAAAAACCACTCACCTTAATAGGCTACTAGTTAATTGGCTTATTCAAAACTTCTTTCCAACACTTTTCTTTTCCTATATCATCAATAAATATGAATTAAACTTATATCATGATTCAGGATCATAACTATACATACTTTGCCTTTATACTCTTACTTTAGTCTTTCAACTATTTCTTTCTACTTTATCTTGCTTACTTTAGCTTAGGTCTTGATAAACTTCTATACGACTCATAAATTTTCAGGCATTTAATTCTATTTTCATTCTTATAATTGATTTTTGATTTAATTAGTATCATTTTCATTCATAACTAAGCCATCTACCCAATTTCAGCATCAATAATAGCATAATTCATCTTCTAACCCAGCTTAAATTGTATAACTTACTTTACTATAACCTCTCATCTAATAACAATACTTAGAAGATAAATTTAAATATAGTTTGCAGCTTAAGAATCTTACCTCAAACAATTAAAATACTGCTGCCAGCCAAAATAAGTTCTTATTTTCCTAATTTCAGCAACTTCTTCCTTCTCAATCTAATTTATCACTCAATTCTCTTTTTACCAGCTAATTTCTCTTTGATTTTTATCTAAGAAGCTACCTCTCCCAGCTCTCTTCTCTCCCCTAATCCTTCTGTTTAACATAGGAACTTAGAACAACAAATAAAAGAAATCTGTGGCTTTTATTTTAGAAGAAACAATAGAATTTGCTACATCAAGAAGCCAATACATCTCACTCTCTCTCTTCTAATTACGTGGCACAACCCAAGGAAGCCATCTATTAAGTTATTTCCAAAAAAATTCATTTAAAAATCTTCTTTTAAAATCTCATGGCCAGCACCACTTTTTTATTCCTGCTGGTCGAGCTGGCTCGGCTCCTAATTAGGCCAGCTCGATTGCCACTTGGGTTAGTTCGAACTCAAATTGGGCCGGCTCTCTTAAAAAAATAGAATATTTATTTCTATAGCCTAAGACTTGGATCAGCTTAGTTTTGTTTTGAGTCGGCTCGGATATTCTTATTTTTCAAAATTTTACTTTTGATCCCCATGCTTGCTTAATACTTTTCTTATTTATATTTCTCTATTGTAAGTTAATGTCCTCATTTATTTTACTCTCTATTAATTTTAAAATATAAATATAAAAAAATATCCCTCCATTTGAAATCAATAAAAATATTAAAAAAATCAAAATTCTTAAAAATCAGATATCAAAACTTAGGTTCTAATTCAAATTTTTCAAAATTTAAAACTTTTAAACTTTTCTCCTTTATAACGAATAGGTTAAAGGATCTCAAAATTTACTAAAATTCATCTTGTAGCTTACAAATACCTAAGAATCAATTATTATTAATTTTGATTTCAAGAAAATCTATATTTTATATAACCCTCCATATAGATGCTAGCTTTTAAACTTAAAAAATTTTTAGAACTCAAAATGACAGACGATCATAATTTATATTAGAATGCTCAATTATACCATAAATAAACTACTATACCATAGATACATGAACATAAATCTTTTAATTTATTATTTTGCTAGTCCGAAATATTACATCTACATATATTTAGCTTATTAGTATTGGTAGTTTTCCTCTTGAAACCTTCTGCCACCTCATTTATAGCAATTAATTTGGTTAATTTCATGGGTAATTGACAAGTTGCCATCTCCACTAATCTTGTATCATGTTTCATGCCAATCAAGACAATATTGGCATCCTTTTCTTATATTGTCCAAATAGACATGTCTTGCATATCTTACTCTATGTTGTTATGCTTGTCTTTGCACATGTTTCATGATTTTGAGAGGAAAATATGCTGGTTTGCTTTCCAATCTAAAATCCTCTTAGTTGAAAACTATCTTGTGGCACTAAAATGCCCATGACTTTCTTGTTCTTTTGTTATCTTAGTTTCTTATTGACATTTTTTGTGATCAGTCAATATAAAGTTTTATGTCGTGGATGATGAGCGGCTCATATGCCCGGAATTCATCTTATTATTTGGATCCATCAACATTCTTCTTTAGTTAATTTTAAGGATATTCTTAAGTGTACATGCTATAAAATCATCTATCTCTATGGTGATAGTTTACTATATTGTTAGCTGAACTATGTACATGCAACACTTGCTTGCATATGTAAGACTCCAATAAACATATATGGCTTAAATTCTGAGCAACAAAGGAGATCCTAGAGACATGATAAGCATAGTTGAGTTCAATCATAGTTTGGGAAGATTGGAGGGCATGGGGAATGAGAATTAGAAGTGAGTATGTAATGAGAAGTTAGGAGGTGGACCCTAAAATGGATATGACGATGGGACAGAAGTATTTTGTCACTTGGTTTTAGTCATTGGAGGTACGAAGGCCTCAATTTTTATTGATATTATGTGCTGATTAGTTAGAAATATCACTATAGAAGCAAGCTTTTTGAAATAAAATAATAATTTAATATTTATAAAAAATAATTTTTTAAAAAAATTGTAATCAAATAAATAGAAAATTATAAGAAAAATCATCAAGCTAAATGAGAGAAAATAATCAAATAAAGTACCAAATGCAATGATTAAAAGTAAAATTATAATCAAAGTACCAAATGCTAAGTTGTATTAAGTTTCAACATTGAAATAATCAAACTTATTGAATTAACTAATTGAAAAGAAAATAAGCACCAGACAATATTCTTATAAATACTTTATAATACATCATCGATATATTGTAGAGTATAAAATAATCACACTATCAATTTTAAGGTCGACCCAGCCCGTTAGGCTAAAAATCAAAGACCAAGCCCATTTTAAGGGGGCTGGGCTTGGGCAGCTAGCCCGCATTTTGAGTAGATCTAGGCATTTTGAGTAGATCTAGCCACGGGGGATGGAAGGAGATCCTTTAATGAGTTTCAGCTTTTGGATTTTAACCCAAAATCTAAACTTGATTTGTTTCATCAGGTTATGTGGCACTTTTGTATTTTAGGCCCTGTAGATTGTAATATTTGATCTTAGTCAATTATTTACAGTTTAGTCCCTGTTATGGAATTTATTCCATAAAATTTTCTATATTACTGTTTAGTTCCTACTGAAGTTTATAATTTAACATGAAAAATATTTATATTTTAGAAAAAACTCTATCAAAATGCAGAGTTATCCTTTTTTGATAAATTAGAAATTCATCCCTGAATATATGTTCAGAGATGGTAGCTAAATTGCATTGAGTTGTAGATTTTCGTTCAAGAGTTGATCTTGATCGAGAAAACTCTACTGAAATGCAGAGTTATCATTTTTTGATAAATTAAAAAATTATCCCTGAATGTATGTTCAGAAGTGGTAGCTAAATTGCATTAAACCATAGATTTTTGTTCAAGATTGGGATCGACTCTTAGATGTCCCATTTTCAGGCATTTTAAAAAAGCTTTAATCTTATTATTATTATTAATCAATATTTTATTTTATTATATGGTATTCAAGAGTTATCTCTCCTCTGTTCTCTAGATATATATTGAATAGGATGCATAGGTACCATATTCACATCGTATACTTGAAGAACCATGAGAAGATGCAGCCAAAATTTTTATAATAATAAAATAAAATATTGACTAATAATAATAATAAGATTATTGCTCTTCTGAAAGGGATAGGACCATACATGTTAGAAATGGAAAGGATTATGCATTTTTAAAATCTTACTAATAACACATACTTTAATGATGAATATTTCTAGTGGTTAGATAAAAAATATCGATAAGAGTTGGATAAATACTCGCTTTATTATCTTACCTAAATACTAATAAGATGTTAGAAATTTTATAAGATTTGCATAAAAAAGAATTAATGATCCCAATAGTATCAAATGTCCTTATTGGAGATGTCACAATAATGATATCCAGCCTATAGATATAGCATTGGAGCACTTATTGAATTGGCATATGGATTCAAAGTATACTATTTGAGATTTGCATAAGGAATATAGACCTACTAATATAAGTGACCAATATAATAGTCAACAGCCTAAACCAATTGGCATCAATGAGATCTTAGATGATTTATATAAAGAGACATATTTTGGCAACTCTCCTAACAACTCTCCTAATAGTACGGATAATACAAATGATGGACATTTTGAAAAACTCATGAGAGATATCAAGGGGCCATTGTATCCAAATTGTAAGAAGTTCTCGATGCTTAAGTACTTAATAAAGCTTCTCCATGGTAAAATCATGTATTATTGGAGTCAAAAGTCGTTTGACTTTATATTAAACTTAATCAAGGAGGCATTACTGGATGGTGAAAACTTCTAAAATCATATTCAGAGACAAAAAAATATATGCATGAACTTAGATTGGGTTATACATCGATACATATATGCAAGAATGATCGTATATTATTTTATAAAGAGCATCAACACTTGGATTGTTGCCCAACATGTGGTGAGTCAAGGTATGCTGAAGATTCTGAAAGAGGTAAGAAGTGGCCTCCCAAGATTTTGAGTTATTTTCTATTAACACCAAGACTTCAGAGACTTTATCAATCATCGAGGACCACTGAGGCAATGAGATGGCATCATGAGATAAAAATTTCTGAGGATAACATCATTAGTCATCCAGCAAACTCTATAGTTTTGAGAAAATTTGATAAATAATATCCATATTTTGTTAGTAACCCATGCAAAATTCATCTTGGCCTAGCACCTAATGGTTTCAATCTATTCGGGATCATGAGCAATACTTATAGTGTATATCCGATTGTGCTAATGTTGTATAATACTGTAATATGAAGATATATGATGTTGCTATTTATATTTTTATCATTACTTATTCATAAATCTAGAGCTCCTGATAATGAGATAGATATTTATCTATGATCCTTAATCGATGAATTAAGAGAACATTGAAAGATTGGTGCTGTAATATGTGATTTAATTAGTAAAAAAATTTTGATTGCATGCAATGATAATGTGGATAATTATAATTTTTTGGCATATGGCAACCTATCTGGATATAGCACAAAAGAATATTTGGCATGTCCAATTTATAATGGTGATAGCTGCTCCATTAGACTGAAGCATGAAAAAAATTATTTATATGGATCACATCACAGATTTTTACCATCTAATCATTCTTAAAGAATCAGTCAAAATCGATGCTTTAATGGAAAGTTAGAGATGCATGGACCACCTTGTGTGATGAGCAGAGATGATATATTGGCACAACTAGAGGTCATTGGCAGTATCCAATTTGGCAGAGTTTCTAGGATTCACAAGCAAAAACATAATGAATCAAAGTTGAATTGGACAAAGCAGAGTATATTTTTTGAATTATCTTATTGGCAACATCTCCTACATCATCATAACTTGATCGTCATGCACATTAAGAAGAATATTTGTGATAATGTTATTAGGATACTTCTTAACATCAAGAAAAAAATAAAGGATAATCCAAATTCTCGACTAGATGTGGAAAGAATGTGAATACAACATGAATTGTACTTGGTGCCCTATGATGATGGATAATTTTTAATGCTAACTACAAGTTATACATTGCATGAAGATGAGAAAAGAAGTTTTTATGAGTGGTTAAAAATCATAAAATTTTTTGATGATTTTGCCTCCAATATTTTAAGTTATGTGAACCTAAAAGATAGCAGTATCTCAGATATGAAGAGTCATGATTCTCATATTATATTGCAGCATCTTATACTCATTGTGATGCGTGGCTTCTCCACCTTAGAGATATAGAATGCACTTATTAAATTGGATATTTTTTTTGAGAATTATGTTATCAGAAACTCAAAGCTGATATGCTTGAGAAGCTTCAATCAAACATAGCCATATTGCTATATAAGTTTGAAAAAAAAATTTCATCATTATTTTTTGATATTATGGTACACTTGATGGTTCACCTTTCAAAGGAGGTTTTGCTTACCAGGCCAGTTTAGTACCGATGGATGTATCCTATTAAATGATAATAATATTATAAAAAAATTAATTTTTTTACTTAATTAATTTACAACCATAATAAAAAAAAATTACATGTATTTTATATTTATTTTTATCATTTTGTATATGCAGATTCTTGTATAAGTTGAAACAATATGTGCAAAATAAGGTACGTTCAAAAAGATCAATTATGGAAGCTTATATTTTCATAGAGTAACTTATATTTTGTTTGATGTATCTCGATGATGTAGAAACATGATTCAATCATGAAGAGCGCAATGCAATAGAGAGTGGGCCGACATTGAATCTATGTTATCTATTTTCAAAGTTAATGTTCATCCTATTAGTAGAAGAAAGTACAAATACTACTACAAAAATGGTCTATGGCATTGCATATTATGACAATGATTTTTGAAACCACTGCCATAGATCCTACGACAGTAATTTTCGTTAACCACTGCTATAAATCGGATCTATGACAGCAATTTTTGTAACCGCTACTATAGGTCCGACATATAGCAGTGGTTAATGAAAATCGCTGTCGTAGATCGGATATATAGCAGCGGTTACAAAAAAATTACTGCCATAGGTCAACCTATAGCAGCGATTCATTATATCTGCTGCTATAGGTTGGATCTATAGCAGCGGTTAGTGAAACCGCTGTCATAAGTCGGACCTATAGCAGCGGTTAGTAGAAATCGCTGCTATAAGCTTATTTATGGTAGCGGTTAATTATAATCGCTGCCATATATATATATATATATTTAAATATTATATAATTTTAAAATTTAATGTCTATCTTCATCATTCATTATCTAAATAATTATCATTAGAGTATCATCGTAAAAGGTCACCTCGATCCGATGGCCCTAGCTTCATTGATCAGAAAAATTTGATTTCGATGACTACAAACGACGATGCGATGATCTAATAGATGGAGACCTCTGATGGATCCAAAAACCTACAATGATGATTTCGATGATGTTTGTAGTGTATTATCAAAGTTTTACTTCAATCGGATATTGTTATCTTGATCAATTTAGTATAGATTAGTTTCTACCGTTAAATGATAAATGAGTGATCAAAGGATCAAACGGTGTCCGATTATGAGATAATTTTTTTTAAAAATGATCTTGGCTACTATTTTAATCATTTTTTATGATGGTAATTATAAAATTTAACTCGTGAGATGAAGAATGATCTAAAACTATACGTCTCCTGATAATCATTTTGAAACTTTAATGGTTGTTATGCTCGTGCTTTTGCAATATCTACTTAACATGAATAGTTTATATAAAAATAATTTAAATTTTACTATTATCATCATATAAAATATTTAAAATTATAATAAAGATTATTTAACTAAAAAATTATCTCATAATCAAATGCCGTTTAACCCTTTGATCGCTTGTTTCTAATTTAACGGTCGAAATCATTCTATACTAAATTGACCATGATAATGATATCTGATTGAAGTGAAACTTTGATAGTACGTTACAAACATCATCGAAATTATCATTGTAGATTTTTGAATCCATCAAAGATCTTCATCTATCAGATCATTGCATCATCGTTCGTGATTATTGAAATCAAATTTTTTTAATCAATGAAGCTAGGGCCATCGGATCGAGATGATCTTTTGCAATGACACTCTAATGATAATTATTTAGATAATGAATGATGAAGATGGATATTAAATTTTAAAATTATATAATATTTAAAAAAAATAAGAAAAAAATTTATTTTCAACCTATGGCAGTGGTTATCAAAAATTGCTGCTATAGATCTACAGCAGTGGTTATAGAACCACCATCGTAGATTTATGACAGCGATTTTGGATAATCGTTGTCATAGATCTATGGCAGTGGTTCGATAACCACTACCATAGGTTAGGTTAAAAATCTTAAAATTTTTTCTGCTTTTCTTTCATGCGCGCTCGATCTCTCTCTATCTCTCCCCCTCCTCTCCATCGTCGGTGAGGCTTTCCCCCCAGCCCCCCAGCCTGCATCGCCCCTCCTTCCCCCTCCCCTCTGCCCCCCCAATCCTTGGCTGCCCCTCCCCACCACCTGCCATGCCCCATCCGCCTCCCACCCCCCACCCTCCCCCCGATCGCCCCTCCTTCCCTCCATCATCAACCGCTCCTCCCCGCCACCCCGCTTCCCCCACCTCCCCCTAGCCGCCCCTCCTTCCCCCATCTCCGATCACCCCTCCCTACCACCCCCCACCCTCCCCCCGATCGCCCCTCCTTCTTCCCATCCCCGACCGCTCCTCCCCGCCACCACCCCCCACCCTCCCCCGACCACCCCTCCTTCCCTCCATTCTCAGCGCCCCTCCCCACCACCTGCCACCCCCCAGCCCCCCATCTCTGGCCGCCCCTCCCCACCACCCCCCACCCCCACCCTTCCTCCAACCACCCTCCTTCCCCTCCATCCCTGGTCGCCCCTCCCCACCCCCTGCCACCCCCACCCTCTAGCCCCAATCCCTGGCCGCCCCTCCCTGCCACCCCCACCAACCCCCCACCCACCACACTCCTCCTCCCGATCATCGATCCTCCCATCATTGTGCCTCTCGAGCCTCCTTGTCACTATGCCCCCTCTCCCATCATCTTTTCACTTTCTCTCTCTTCTCTATCTCACTATCCTAGTTTTGTTTCGTAGGTTACCTCTAGTATAGTCCTCCTCCTCTAGCATCGTCGTCGGCGACCCTCAGAGCTTTCGGTGCGACCTGCTCTCTATAGCCGCATGTATAATTTTTTTAAAATTTTTTAATATTATTTATTAATTATATATTTATAATAATTTATTAAATATTTATAATAAATATTATAAATATTATAATTATCTGTATGCCATAGTTTTTGGGCCATGCTATGGTGGTAGCCTTGGGTTGTGCCATGTCGGCGGTTGTGGACTATATCTGTCAATGGATTGGATTTGGATCAAAATCTGGATATTCAGATCTAAACCTAATTTTAATTACTGATACTGGATCCGAATCTGAATACTTGATGGGTCTATACTTGAAGTACCAGACCCAGACCCTAATGGATCCCGAAGGGTTGGATCCAATTTTGGAATCCAAAACTAAAAAATGGAGAGGCTAAGAGGGAGACTGATAGATTGAGAGAGGGAGGGTCGATCGCTCGCCAGCCCCTGATAAGGAAGATCGAGAGTGGGAGGGAGGGAGGGGGTCCGACTTCGCCGCCATCGCCGACGAGGGAGATCGAGAGAGAAAGAGAGGAAGGGAGGGATCCGGCCTCGCCGCCATCATTGGGAGGGAGGGGGTCCGACCTCACTGGTGAGGGAGATCGAGAGAGGGAGAGTGGGAGATCGAGAGAGCGAGAGAGGGAGAGAGGGGGTCCGACCTTACCGGCATCACTAGGAGGGATGGGGTCCGACCTTGCCGACGAAGGAGATCGAGAGAGTGAGAGAGGAAGGGATGGGATCTAGCCTCATCGACGAGGGAGACTGAGAGAGGAAGAGAGAAAGATCGAGAGATGAAAAAGTTAGGAGAGAGGGGTTCGGCCTCGCTGCCATTGCCAGCGAGAGAGATCGAAAGAGTGAGTGATCAAGGGGATGGCACACAGCCAAGCCAGCTTGGATACGCAGTCGAGTCGGCTCGGGCTGTGATCGAGCCGACTGGGAGAGGACCTGAGTCGGATGTCTCAGGCACGAAGCTAGCTGTCTTAGGCATGGAGCCGACTTGGCTTCTGAATGAATAGAATTTGATATGTCTCTCTAAAGTTCCAACTTTAAGTCCTAAGGTGCCATCATCATCTACTTTGTTCTTCTTTCAAGTTTTTGGATTAACACCAAGGTTTCCACAAGAGATCTAATCTATGACTGTTGTTCATCCTTAATTATTTATGAATGTAATTCATATTGTAGAATTTATTGTATAACAATTTTTGGATGTTTATATCTTATTGCTTTTGTTTATTGCATTACATAACGATAGACCCATCAATTGATTAGTGTACATATTAGAGACTATTTATTGATGCTATACTAATATTATTGTTCAACATGTTATATTGATTAATATTCATTAACATTGTAGGTCACGATGGTCTGGATACCTCTGGACCTCATGACCATTTATCTCAGGTTTTAGGGTTTGAGCACTCTAGGAGGATCCGATGCAGGCCCGGACACATGTCGATGAGCTACTGATTCGAGGTGAGCATCTTCTCACAGTCTTTCGATGTCGTCAATCGGGAGGAGCTTGAGGAGGTATTGGTACGGACAGATCATGCTACGATGTGGGTAGATCGGACTGAAGAGCATGCATTTCATCTGGAGGGTATCATAAGAGACATGATATTAACGCTCAGCATGCATTTTGGAGTCACGGGCTTCGAGGATATGTTGGCCCGCATTCTAGCTCCAGCTTCAGCTCTGGCTCTGGCTCCAGCACCAGCTCCAGCTCTGGCTCCGACTCCAGCTCCAGCTTTGGCTTCGGCTCTGACTTTCGGTGATGATGACGATAATGTAGATTTATGAAATTTTTAATATATTTTATTTATTTTAAAAAATATTATAATAAATTTTATTTGATAATAAAATTTTAGTATTTTAGAATAATTTTTATATTTATTATATTTTCTTATGTTATATATCTATATTTATCAGATAAAATATATAAAAAAAATAAAAATTTTAATTTTTTAATTATTCAATATCTATGATAGTGATTTTATAACTGCTGCTATATCCGTGTCAACCGCTGTCATAGATTTCTGATATAAATGGTGTCAATCACTGTATTAGATCTATGACAGTAATTAAGAAACCTCTGCTATAGATTTTCTATGGCAGGGGTTATGTAACCGCTACCATAGAATGGCAGCGGTTACATAACCGCTGCTATAGATCGATCTATTGCAGTAGTTTATAAACTACTGTAATAGGCTATCTATGGCAGCAATTCAAACAACCGCTGCCATAGAGCTACGATGACGGTTATAGTAGCAATGATTAAAGAACCATTGCAATAGCCTATGGCAGTAATTTTTTGGACTACGATAGCGATTACGAACCGCTGCTATAGTCCTTTTTTGTAATAGTAAAATATATGGATATAGAAGAGCATGAGCTAGTGCATTTCTATGTACTAAATAATTATGAAAAAAATTATCATTTTATAGAGTAAGTATAATTACATAATCAACATTATATACTTTTTATGAGGTAAAATAAATAATTAGCATATATTTATTATAGAGAGTATAAAGACATGTTATTATAATAAAATAATAAAGATATCGAGGGATGACATCGAAGGGAGTTTGCAAATTGGTTCAGATAATATGTAAGCACTATAGTAGTTTTATTTAATTTTTTTATTACATGTAATGTACATAGAGATGATTTATCATAACTTATATATATAGATATTTTTATAGATGATGTTATTGTATCATAATAAAGAAAATGGTACAATCGAGGAATTATATAGTTTGGCATGCCACTTCGATCCTAGGGTTTCATGTTATAGCTCATGTATTATTAGTGGCATGGGATTTTATGCAAGAGAGCTTGATATGTAGCGACAGACTCAAAATAGTAGATTTTTGATATTGAAAATCGATGGAGATAATGAGATTGAATATTATAGTATCATAATGGACATTATATAGTTAAAATATGGATCAAAATGATTTGTTTATCTATTTAAATGCCAATGATGGGATATCAACAATAATAGGATGGGTATTTATAAAGATGCACACTTTACAAATGTCAACTTTACGAGAACATGATATTAATTGGATCTTTTCATACTCACTAGTCAGGCAAAGTAGGTAATATACTTAAAGGATTTGAGATATAAAGATGAATGATGTATTGTATAAAAAATTGCACTAAGGAGTATTAATGACATACATGTTTGTTCCAAGATAGAAATAGATAGAAATTTCTTTCAGGAGGAATAGAATACAAATGACTTAGGATAATGCAGTGCCGACATTAAAAGCACATCTCTTTTGATTAGGATGACATGCAACCCGATAATATTGATAATAGTGAATTAAATTGAACGTGTCGAAGAATTATGATGACAATGATGATAACTTCATAAATAATGACGAGGAAGATTATACATTGATGGATTATGATGATGAAGATGTTGATAATCCTCCTGATGAAGATACATGCATTGAATAATAATATGTAATTTTCAAAAAAACTCATATGTCTTATATTTCATATATCATTTATTATTGATATAATTTTTATCAATATTATATTATCTCAAATATATTGTTTGATATAGGCATGCCATCAGGAGGATGATCCCGAAAGGAAGGCCCATGCGGAGATTTCGGTGCATCTCCATCTCAATAGCAGTCTCCTGATCAAGCAGTCACATCATCTACTACCATAATAGGTTAATTTTATATATTATAGACTTTTATATTTAATTTATTTTAGTTTTTTATTATGTATAAATAATTAATTTTAAGTTATGCTACTAGGAGGATGATCTGATAGAGGAGACTGATATGAAGATTTTGGTACCTCTTCATCTCAGCAATTGTCTACCTAGGCAGGCATATCATCTCTTATTATGACAAGTTGATTTTATATATTATATTTTTTTGTATTACATTTGCTTTAAGTTTTTATCATGTATAAATAATTGATTTTAAGCTTTTATTTTACTATAACTATTGAAACTGTGATTAGACGAACTCATGAAGCCATCAGAAATGAGAAGCTAGAGGAGTGAAGGAGGGCACATTCTGAGGAGAGGATGAGGGTTGTCATCTTATTGGGATATATCATGCTACTTGAGTGCTACATTAAAGAGCCGTACATGTGAGAGGTTAGCATTATTATCTGATCATACGCTCCCCTAATGCTGTTCGACTAGCGTAGAGTTACAAGGCCACAGCAACAAATCCCTCTCGACCATTTGCAGGTAACTACATATAAATTATGTTATATTTTTTAAATACGTATCCTTCTATATATTTATTTATATTTATTTGATAATTGCTTAACTTTTTTTAAAAAATCTCATATATTATACATTATTTTTGCATCACAATTTTGATATTAAGGAGATTGATACCTAACGCGTATGGGAGGCTATCCTTATATATATGGAGAGGTTACTTAGGGGGTTCAACTATAAGCTCCATAGCCACTAGAAGGAGGTCTTTCATGCACGTGGGATGGTGATAGCATGTGAGACACCGCACAGGAATGTTTCATGTTTTGACTAGGATCTTGTCTGCACCATATACGGGGATCCTATATACTGGATATAACTTTTATATATAATAAAAATATGGATTATTGAATTGATGTGGTATTGTAATATGTTTACTAATATCTTGATTGCATTTGCTTATTACGCCTTTTGCGAAAAGACCTCACAGAGTTGGTCAAAGCTCATGATGATGCATTATGGTGGATCGAAGTCATTTGTATAGTATCAGTATGAGCTGGTAAGTACTCATACATATATCTTTAATGATTTATTAGAATATGTCTGTGTCTGTGTACTTACATTTATAAATTTTAGAGAAATATTGAGATAGAATAGCTGCCTGGGAGAATTGACGTCTACCAAAAGATCCATCACTGGACGATGGGGGAGTGGCTTTTTGGGACTAGGAAGAAACATATGAGTATTAATTGATTAAGTTTTATGTTTCAATTTTATTATAAAATTTAGACTTTTAATTATATTTATTTTTTTCTTTAATTAGGAGTGGATGATGGAGACACGATCTCAGCCCCCCACTGAGGGCTCCACCCTATCCATAGATAACGATATCTATGATGAGATGCTTGGTAGGAGATCTAGCTATACTATGGGATTGGGATATGAGATTGTGGCCTCCAGTTCCTCTAGAACAGCACATATTTCTTATGATGCTCGTCTGCATGAGGCAGAAAGAAGACATGCTGAGACTGCAAGGAGACATTAGGAGGAGATAGCGGACCTACGGTGGGCAAATGCTAAGCTTTTGTCCCAACTTGCAACATTTAGGATGAAGCTCGATGAGTTATGTCATCGTATACCTTTTCCACTAACTTTCGATATTCTTGCTGATGCCTATGATTAGGACTCTACCGATGATGATGATGGGTGTCCTCTTATGCCGATATTATTTTATATTATTTTTAATCAATATATTTTTATTATTTAGTAAATAACTAGTTTGCTAACTTAATTTTTTAATCTATTGCAAGTCTATGATATGTGGCTTAACATATGGAGTTTTATTTTATTTGGATGTATATATTTTTATATGACATCCTTTATGGTTGTATATATACTTATTTTGCATCGGTTGTATGTATGACATTTTATATAGTTGTTTTATATAGATATTTTAAAGTGAAATAAATTTAATTTTGGTATATATAAATGAAGAAGATAGTATATATATTATATGTTTATTTTTCAACAGATTTTATAAGAAAAATTCTAAAATATTAGCATCAAAGTAATTAATTTTTTTATTAAAAATAATTAACGACATAAAAGAAGCATAGGTAATATCTTTTAGCGACTAATTAGCATTGGCAAATTTAAAGTAGCATTGCCAAAAAGCATGTTGGGCAGCCAGATGTGCCACTATTAGCAATGCTTTGAAAATTACTGACGTAAATTTACATCATAAAAGATATTTACCTACGTTTCTCTTGGGTCATAAAAATTAGCGACGCAAAATAAGCGTAGGCAAATCCCTACCATTGGCGATGCTTCTATTGCATCACCAATAATTTATCAACGTTAATTAAGCATCGCTAAAATTTTTTTGGACAATGATTAGCTTACGTCACTAATTATTTTTTGCAATGCTTAATAAGCATAGGTAAAATTAAACTTTTGTGATTAATATTTACATCAGTAAAGTTATTTTTGCCAACATTTCTATGGCATAAGTAAATTAACTATTTTCGATGTTAATTTTACATATTTTTTTTTTTTTTGCAGACGTTTCATTAAAGTAGGAAAATATAATCAATGATGCTTAATTAAACATCGTTAAAACTTTTTTTTTGATGAAAATATTTAAACCTCGGTAAATTGAATCAACGATGGTACTTTTGCCAATATATTTTACATCAGTAAAAATATTTTATGATATTTTTTTAAAATTTAGCTCCACTTTTATTACATAGCTAATTATCTTTTTTCTTATAGTGACATTTATGGATGGCGTCAGTTGGGATGGTACAAGCTAGAGGAAAGAGTAGTTAGAGGATATATTAATGATGCAAAAGAAGTGTAGGTAATACTTTTTAGCGATACTAATTAGCATCAACAAATTTAAAGTAGCATCGCCAAGGAGCGCAATGGGCGGCCAGGCATGCCACTATTAGCAATGCTTCAAAAATTACCGTCATAAATTTATGTTGCAAAATATATTTATCTATGTTTCTCTTATGTTGCAGAAATTAGCGATGCAAAATAAGCATAGGCAAAATCCTGCCATTGGTGATGCTTCTATTGCATCACCAATAATTTACCAACATTAATTAAGCATCGCTAAAAAAATTTTTGGTGATGATTAGCTTACATCACTAATTACTTTTTATGATGCTTAATAAGCATGGGTAAAATTAAACTTTAGTAATGTAATATTTACATCGGTAAAATTATTTTTGCCAACATTCCTATGGCGTAGGCAAATTAACTATTTTTGATATTAATTTTACGTTGTTAAATTTTTTTTTATTGATATTTTATTAAATATAGGAAAATATAATTAATGATGCTTGATTAAACGTCGGTAAAGCTTTCTTTTTTGGATAAAAATATTTAAATCTTGATAAATTGAATCAATAATGATATTTTTATTGACATATTTTTGCTGATGTATTTTATGTCGATAAAAATATTTTATGATGCTTTTTTAAGATTTAGCTCTATTTTTATTGTATAGCTAATTATTTTTTTTTCTTATTATGATATTTATGGATAGTGGTAGTTGGAATGGTACAAGCAAGAGAAAAGAGTAGTTAGAGGATATATGGAACTCAGCCGAACGAAGCAGCCATGGAAGGCAACCTGATGAGCCCGGCGCCGATGCCAAGATTATGGATCATAGCCTTGCGCACGGTCTGTCTGAAAACTGACTTTTAGGGAAGCCAACGATACTTGGAACATGGCCTGGATGGCCACGGTGAAGAGAAAGCACGAGGTGCAGGTAGGCATCTGAAACCCAGCTCTTCCCATCTTGTGCGCTAGTTTTGTAGATGAGAGAGTGAGAGAGAGTAATTGATGGAGAAGAGCAGCTATGTTACCTTCGTATTTATACGATTTTGGCTAGTACAGTGGATTGATGGTGTGAGTTAAGTTTACCGAGTCAACTGGGGATGGAAGATGTCCGGAACATGAGCAGCACAAGTTCGGTGGCTTTGCTAGTTCTTCCCTTCAGTGGTTTGATTAGGTTTGGCATACGAGGAAAAACTGGCAAAGGGTACAACCGTACCAAAAGTAAGAGGCTTTGAAGTTGCAATATAATAAAGATTAATAATAAGATTGGCAACCGCCGAAATGCGGAGTTTTCTCGGTCCATCGCAAGTGACCGGACCAGTGGCGGATAATTTATTAATATTTTTTAAAAAATATTTTATAATAAATAATAAAATATTATAAAAATATTAATAAATATTTAATTTTATATATAAATAAAAATCAATAAAAAAATTATCTTATGCCATCAATAAAATAATTTTAATTATATAAAATTCTTAATAATCTCTTTCATATTAAACATTGAAAAATAAATAAAAAATTTAAAAATAAATAAATAATTATTTTTTAAAAATATTTATTATTTTTAATAAAAAAATTAATATATAAATTAATTATATGATTTATTTTTTAAATTAATAAATTTATAATGTATGTGAGATTAAAATATTAAAAGAGCTATTATATTTATAAATATATAAATAATAAGTATTTAAAAGTTTTTTTTGGAGAGAGTGGTGGCACCTTTGGTCTTTCTTACGCTTCGCCACTGGGCCGGAGAAGGCAGATATGAGACCAAGTCATTTGCATTGCATTATTTCTGTGCTGTCTAAACTTTAAAAAAAGAAAGACAGTGCGGGGTTACGGTTAATGAGTAGAATTAAATATTTGAAATATGCATTGAGTGTTTAGAATACTCTTTTTTTTATAGTTCACTTCAATTTAATATATAGATTGTCGTTTTCTCTGTGAGCATGAAGGTGATTTCTTGGAGCCGACGCCGTGTCTTGACATTTAATTTAATTCCGTACAAGATGATTATTTCTCAAGTGATGAAAGATTCAAAGATCCGGCATAGAATATAGGACTCATTTGGTGCAATGATCAGATTGTTCCATTATAACCCAAAGATTTTCAATTCAAAATACGAAAACAACCGATGTTGTAATCGCAGGAGCCTTGTGCACTAGCTCACCATTATTTAGAGAATTTGGCCTATCAAGTACAAGCCAACCCCTCTTCTTGTTTTTTTTTTTTTTTTTTTTGATTGTCATGCTCACTTGACTGGCATCTACCATCCTGCTCTGCTCTCCCCATGTCAAGGGAGAGCTGGTCCAACCGTCAACTCTCCATGCTTGCAAATCATTTTAGTCAAAGAATTGAAGTGAAAATCAATATTATCAGGTTATCCAAGTTGATGTTCTACTAGAGGTCACTTTGGTAATGCTAGAGGGGGCATTGGGTTTGTGAGTTTATAGATGGAGAGAAGGATCTCTTTTGGCAGCTCCTTGGTTTGTAAACTATTTGGTTAGAATTGCCATATAATAGCATCCATGATGGAGGTGGTATAATTGGAGGACTTCCTCTGCTAATAAAGAATCCACGGATTGATGGAACTGAACTAAAACCAGGTGCGGTGAGAGAGAGTGTGTGTGTAAATAGGATAGCATGGCATACTGCGAGACAAGAAAGTTCTTGTTTATGAACATGGCGGATTGATTGTTTATATACTGACTTTAATACTTGCCATGCTTGTTTTTATTTACTTACGTGTTATATACAAACAAGACCACTACAACTTGGAAGAATTAGCTGTTTACCATTACCGCTAGTAACGAACTGCAATATATTAAATCTATTTTTGGGATCAATGGATTAATTAATATGATGTTAAAGCTCAAGTTACACAGTCCATGAATTTGAATCTCCTAACCACTTCTTGCCATCTGCTTATATTTGAACCTGAGACTTCTCCTTTGAGAAAAAAGTGGCACCCAAATCTATTGGTCCTTATTCGCCATCTTGACTCGGTTTTTTTTCTTCTTTTATTTTCCTCTATTCGGATAACTAATTGGCGCCTGTCACAAACTTTTAGCCTATTAAGTTTTTTCTTTTAACAGTGTTGCAAATATGTATGTTACAATATAATAGCATGCATGCATAGATGTATATATATCCATCCAAACTCACATGCTAGGTACTATTACTTAGATGGTGAAGATATTAAATACTTGATTTGGTCTAAATGGACCGAGCA